>CAODLS010681030.1:0-13945 GCA_948243855.1 Flueggea neowawraea | reverse complement strand
TTAAAGTACTCAAAAGTTCTAAAAAAATAGAAGGGACTCTTCGTACAATATTGTAATTGTTCAAGGACTGGTTTACATATTAAGCCTAAAGCGACAGTAATGAAGTGAAACATTGGATCCTTTTTATGCTTTGCTGTATTTCGTACTTCAAAATATTGAATCTTTCTTGCTGTTTTCTTGTATATTCACTTGCCGTTTCAATATGAAAATGAATTCTAGTAAAAGAAAATATATGAAAATGAATTGAACATAGTTGAATGCATTTGTTTGGTTTGGTATCCGTCAAAATTGCATGTGCGTCACTAAATTTGTTTTATATGTTATTTTCTTGAATAGAAGCCACGGCAAAATATTCTCAAAAATACCACATTTTATCCATATGAAAAGAACCAAAGAAAGAGAAGAAATTCAACAAAATTTTGAGATCAAGTAAAATACCCAAGCGAGAAAATCATTCTCTTTGGTCGGTTTGTCAAGCGTCAAAGATACGGTGTCAAACAATTTGATAGAACCATCGGCAGAAAATGACCAAGAGGACCTGATCAGCAGTCTACAGCAAGCTTGACGTTGTTGATTCCCTCTCCTTCTCATTAGGGAAACAGTGGAAAAGAGAGGTTTGGGAGTTCTGTCTGTCTTAGTTTCTTATAGTGTATATGTGGTTGCTATATTGTATGTAGAATATAGCATTTTATTAGGTATAGTCACAACATGTTGCTATAGAAATGCAATGATCAAACTTGTCTCTATTACTATGCTTATTGCCAGCCCCCCTTAAGGATTTCATTCTGGCACCGCCCTACTTCTCATTTGTTCATCGAAAGGTGCTGCCGATAGATTTCGACAGGGTGATGAATGACGAAGCACAACATCCGTTGAGAGCACATAGATCGACACTCATATCTCCTTCTCAATTTCTCCCTCAGATCCTCTCTCACTCTATTCGACATTCTTTTGTCCCATAGCAGAGTCGAGAAGTTTCCTGCTCATATCCCTCCACCTCTGTTCACACACTACCTGCCACAACCACACTCATCCACGGAAAAATTAATTGTAACAGGTGCATCTTTCTCTCACACACACATGTGCGCACCTCTGTAATTCCAAAATGAAAACCTTTGGGACCATCTGGACGGTGTTGTTGTAGAGGACTTGATTGAGAATGACACCTACAACGGAGCCCAATAAGGGGCAAATGAGGCGACATCGGCGTGAAGCCAAAAATAGTGTGCTCGACAGATCTCGGATTGTTGGCTTGTAAATATATGAATATTTCGGTATGTGGTTCATATAATGTTTAAAAGTATTTTTCTTTAGTGGGAGTTAAAGAACTACAGAACAGTTCAATTCAGTGCATCGAAGAGAAAGACTTCGATTTCAAATTTTTGAGTCTCTCTATTTTGGAATGTGAATTTCTTTTTCTTTTTTTTTTTATTCAAACTTCCAAATAAATTGCTATCTTACGATTTTTCTTTTCTTTTTCTTTTTCATTTTCTACTTACCAATTTGTCCTTTTTAAGTACTTTATGATATCTTAAATTTTTGTTTGAAAATATGTCAAGAAGATTATTTAGGAGCTGCAAAATGAGAGAGATCATGGTAGTGATTGCTTCATGCAAAATTTTCACAATCCTTTATTGAATCAAGGGTGGTTAACATTCAAGTCCCTTTATATTTTAATGATGAACAAAATGGTGTTTGATGCTTTGGTGAAATTTGCAATCAAGCAACGGCTCACTCGAGTAAACAACATGTCCACTCGAGTAACATTTAGCCTAACTTATTTCACTCGAGTAACAAGGAAACGCTCACTCGAGTAATGCATCTTTCGGACTTCCAAAGGCTACTGGATGCAATGGTCACTCGAGTAACAAGGACGTTCACTCGAGTAATAGATGTCTCAGTTCACTCGAGTAACCAGAAGTCACTCACTCGAGTAATGTCACATTTGGTCTACTAGGTGCATTTATCACTTGGGTAGCAGGAAGCTCCACTCGAGTAATCCATACACCATTTCACTCAAGTAACACATTGAAGCCCACTCGAGTAATCCATAGTCTATCACTCGAGTAACACTTCTGATTACTCGAGTAATCTATTGAAGACAACAACATTTACCTAAGATTGACACAATTAGAGCTACAAAATCAAGAGTTGGTGGATCCAATAGTCCGAAAAATATGTCACTAGTATAACACAAGGTTGTCACTCGAGTAAGGTGATGTAAAAATAGAATTCTAGGAAATGGCACACTCGAGTAACAAGGATTGTTCACTCAAGTAAGATGCTCTGTCAGAAGCATTTAATGCTCAATTTCTCTATCTCACAACAGCTCAAATCAATTCCTCAATGGCTCTTTGGACATGAGAAGCTGTAAATACATCAAAGGGACTTCAGAAAATAATACACAACACTTGAGCATTAATTCCAAACAACAGTCAAGCATTCAAGCCTTGATTTTCTCTCTCTTATTGATAAAAGTTTATTGTTCCTTAATTGCTGTCATTATTGCCTGTATCACTAGTTCATTTATCATTGGTGAGTGTTTGTAAACACATTTCAAGAGTGATTGTGAGTGGAATCAAAGGGTAGATCCTTAGGTTGGTTTTTATTCTTGAATTGAAATCAATAACCTTGTAAGAGTTCTCACTTAGCTAGAAAGTGAAGTTGTAACCTTTGAGAAGATTGATAGTGGAAATCCTAAGTGGTGATACTTAGGTAGTGGACGTAGGCATCGAGTTGGCCGAACCACTATAAGTTCTTGGTGTTCTTTTTTTTATCGCACTCATTTTCAAAGAAAATTCAAAGCTTCTATTACCACACTATTCAACCCCCTTCTAGTGTGGTTATTGGCTCTACAATTGGTATCAGAGCTTAGGCTCTTATTTGAAGAGGCTTAACAACCGAATAATCAAGGATCCGGGATGGCTTTGAATATCAGAATGCATATTGAAAGTTATGTGATAAATCTTCCTCCATTATTTGATGGTTCCAACTTCAACTCTTGGAAGAAAAAGATGACAGTATTCCTTCAATTCTACGATATAGAAGCGTGGAAGGTGATTGTGCTAGGTCCCAAAATTCCAAAGAATGAAGATGGCTCTATCAAGAAGTACAAAGATTTTGGCGAGGAAGATTGGAAGAAGTACCATCATGCAAAAGTGATTTGGGAAATGTTGGAGGTGACTCATATAGGAACCACTCAAGTCAAGGAGACAAAGATCAACGTGATGGTACATGACTATGAGTTGTTCAATATGAAGGAAGGAGAAACATCACTAGTATGCTTGATCAATTCTCCAAAATCACCAATGGTCTTGCTTCTTTTGGAAAGCCAATTTCAAGTAGTGATAAAGTAAGAAGATTTTACGACCTTTGCCAAAGGAATGGGATGCAACGGTTACGGTTATTATGGAATCGAAAGATTTGAACAAAATGGATTTTAGTGCCTTAATTGGTTCTCTCATTAAGTTTGAGATTGTCTTGAAGAATAGAAGCTCCAAAGCCAAACAAAAAGAGAAGAACTTGGCTTTGAAAGCAAAGGAGGCAATTAGTGATGATGAGGAACAAGAAGAGGATTATGAAGAGGATGAAGAACTTGCTCTCTATGCAAAGAACATAAGGAGATACAAATCCTTATTGCAAAAAAGAAAGAGAGGCATGAGGAAGGGAACTAGAGATGACTATAAGAAGAGTTCATCCTTGGTAAGCAGGTAAGCACACCTATCATTCGTAGTATGCAGACCTGAGTACCGAGTGTCATATCGCAAAGAGACTAAGAGTACTAGTAATAACTCTCTCTTTATTATCTAGCCTATAAACACAAAAGGAATGGAGACACGCCAACACACAACACAGCAGCACAAAGAGAGTTTAGGAAACGGGCAATCAAGGGTAACAGTAACATTCAAGTCTCTTTATGTTTTGATGATGAACAAAATGGTGTTTGAGACTTTGGTGAAAATTGCAATCGAGCAAAGGATCACTCGAGTAACCAACAAGTCCACTCGAGTAAAATTTAGCCCAGTTTATTTAACTCGAGTAACAAGGAGACACTCACTCGAGTAATGCATCTTTCGGACTTCCAGAGGCTACTAGATGCAATGGTCACTCCAGTAACAAGGTCATTCACTAGAGTAATAGATGTCTTAGTTCACTCGAGTAACCAAAAGTCCCTCACTCGAGTAATACCACATTTGGTCTACTGGATGCATTTGTCACTTGAGCAAGATGAAGCATCACTCGAGTAATCCATGCACCATTTCACTCGAGTAACACATTGAAGCCCACTCGAGTAATCCATAGCACCGATCACTCGAGTAACACTTTTGATCACTTGAGTAATCCATTGAAGACAACATCATTTACCTACGATTGACACAATCAGAGCTACAATATCAAGAGTTGGTGGCTCCAACGGTCCAAAAAATATGTCACTCGAGTAACATAAGGTTGTCACTCGAGTAAGGTGATGTAAAAATAAAATTTTGGGAAATGGCTGACTTGAGTAACAAGGATTGTTTACTCGAGTAAGATGCTCTGTCATAAGCATTTAATGCTCAATTTCTCTTTCCCACAGCGGCTCAAATCAATCCCTCAATGGCTCTTTGGACATGAGAAGTTATAAATACATCAATCGGACTCCAGACAAGAATACAAAACACTTTAGCATTAATTCCAAACAACAACCAAGCAGTCAAGCCTTGATTTTCTCTCTATTCTTGATACAAGTTCATTGTTCCTTAATTGCTATCATTATTGCTTGTATCACTAGTTCATTTATCATTGTTGAGTGTTTGTAAACACATATCAAGAGTGATTGTGAGTGGGATCAAAGGGCAGATCCTTAGATTGGTTTTTTGTTCTTGAATCAAAATCAAGAACCTTGTAAGAGTTCTCACTTAGCTAAAAAGTGAAGTTATAATCTTTGAGAATATTGATAGTGGAAATCCTAAGTGGTTATACTGAGGTAGTGGACGTAGGCATCGAGTTGGCCGAACCACTATAAGTTCTTGGTGTTCTTTCTTTTTATTGCACTCATTTTCGAAGAAAATTCAAAGCTTCTATTACCACACTATTCAACCCATTTTCATTCATTCCCCTCACTCCAAAACACCAAAATCATGCTAGAGAGAAGATCAAGAACATTAAGCAAACACATGTAATCATAGAATATAGCTTTCATTCTTTGTAACCATTTTGTATACATATTGAGAGTGAGAAAGGTTTGTTGTAAGCCTTGAGAAAGTAAAATTGTGAGGATTTAGAGGTATGAGTCGGAATCAACCTTGTCTGTGCTTTAGAGGTGTAAGTCGCAATCAACCTTGTTGGCTTTAGAGGTTTGAGCCACAATCAACCTTGTTATAAGGCTTTGTCGGATTGACCTACAATCAATCATCACTATAGTGAAAAGCCTAAGTGAGGCTTAGGTAGTGGACGTAGGCATGGTTGGTCGAACCACTACAAATCTTGATGTTGTTTCTCTCTTTGTTCAACTCGCTTCCACTCTTCAAACTTAACTAAGGGAACGACCGAAAATTCTCCAACAAGTGGTATCAGAGCAGTCTCCATTTGAGAAGGCTTAACATCCTTGGAGCAAAGATCCGACATTATTGGATATGCCAATTTGGTACTATCTTTCCACTTTTCTCAACTCCTTTCATTTTTTTATTATTGATATTTTTTATTTATATAGGGGGGAGTAAATAAGTTTCAAAAATTTTGCTCAAATCATTTTCGATAGGAAAGAAATTATGTATTCAAAATATTTTTCTTATATGTGCAAATTATTTTTTTAAGGGGTAGTGAAAATTTATTTATCGCTTAAACTTTTTGATTATTACAAAAAGGGGAAGAGTGTTGTATGTTTTCATTAAGATGAGTAGTGTTGATTTTTAAAATTTACGCATTATCATACATTATTTTGAATTATGCTAACCTAATGATAAGGATGAAATGCTTGATCAATTTTTTTTGTCCTTGATGTAGGACTTGAATTCTTGAAGGTTTTGTCATCATCAAAAAGGGGAATATTATTGGAAGATGTGTGATTAACATTGAAATATTTTTACATTTGATGATGCAAAAAATGTTTAACCTGAAGTTAAACACATCGGATAGCTCGGAGTTGCGAAGTGAGGAACAGAAAGACAATAATGTACATACGACATGGCCATGATGTAAGCAGAAAATGTCAGTTCACTTTAGTAAACAAGAAATGTCACTCGAATTATATAAGGGATAGCTCACCCGCGTAAGCAAATCTGATCACACGAGTAATCCATTAATCCAGACTGCAACATCATTAAATGCACTCCAACGGCTAGTTTATCAACTCCAACGGACATTTTGCTTGGAAATGCTATAAAAACATCAACGAAGGGTAGAAAAATGTGGATAATCATATACTTTCAAGTCACAAACATTTTCATCATTCCTCTCACTCCAAAACACCAAAATTATGCTCAAGAGAAGATCAAGAGAATCAAGTAAATGCATGTACTCATAGCATAGAGCTTTCATTCTTTATAACCATTTTGTATACACTTTGAGAATGAGAAACGTTTTGTTGGAATTCATAAATAAGTTTATGACATTCATAAGCATACATGGCAGTGGAAATAATAAAATTTTGCATATAGAATTCAACCAAGGATCCATGCATATCGACATACACGATTAGGGTTAGCATATTTTACCTTAAAATCGAATGTTAGAGAGTATGATAGAATGGAGTGTTGGTATAGCTTTTAGTATAAAACTCAAAACTCTTTCTCTCATGTTTCCTTTGCACGAACGTGTAAAAAGGAATCCACACGAACGAACTCACTTGGAATGGCAATGTGTACTAGCACGAAGAATCTCCATTCTTTCTTACACAAATACTATTTTTCTCTCTTTTTGGTGCACACACTAATTCGGCCTCTTGCCTTAAGCAAGAGAATAAATTCGGCCCTCTCTCTTTTTATAGAAGAAAAGAAACCCTAATATGTACGTAAGGGCAGCCAAAATTCTTCTTGTCCCACAAGGATGAGATCTCCTAATTTGATCAGGAGTGTGCAAACCGAAACCACAAAGAAACCGTAGCCGAATTTTATTACTTATCCCACAAGAAAATAATGCTTAATTAAGACTTAAACACAGATGAATTCTTAATTAAAATAGAGTTTGATATCCTTGTCACAAAAAGGAGTAGAAATCCTTTCTAGATTAGGTGTCCCTAATGAAGTGGATTAAGTAAGACTTAGTCAACCCTTGACCTAGTCAAACTTTTAACTATGTTAATGTGTGCCAAATTTTGTAGGGCCTTTGATTAATGTTTTGGGATTTAATTAATTGATACATTATCAATAATTAATTACTCCCTTATTAATTTACATGGGCCCAAATTACGTCACACATAATTTATACCCAAAATAATCATAAGAGGCAATATCAAAAGCCAATTACATTATTTATGATATAAATCATAAAACCCAAAATTATTAATGACTAATCAAATTAATCATCTTAATAATTTAATCACCATGAGAGAGAATGTTTGTGAACCAATCCAAATCGTTCTTGTGTGTGGCCCAATAGGCCAAATCAAAATTGGCAATGGGCCTCGTCCCAATACTTGGACCCAAAGTCTATAAGCGGTATCTAGTAATACATTATGGCAATACAAAATCAAGTGGTATTCGATCATTCAGGTTAACCTTTCACAGTATAATATTTAGTCCTTTTGTCACACGATATCTCATCTAAGCATAAGGCATGGTCACATGTCAATCTTATATTGCTTAGCATGTTTCTTGATCTCAAGTAGATTGATATAACAAATGACATTAATAAACCCCTTTATCAATTCATTAGAGTATGCATACATTCCATCAATCCTACTCATCAAGCGGTCTAAAGATACCACTATTCATAAGAGGAACAAATCCATCACTCTCATTATCACTTCTCTACAAGATACATGACATATCTAATCATAGCCTTCATTGTTACCCTGCTACGAATAACGTTTGACTAAGTCAAAACATGCGATTCCTCATGTAGGAGTCGATATTGAGTTTTAATCAGAGGACTTAAACATCACCACTATATGAAAGCTACTTGTGACATAGATCAATAAAGTTCTTTCATAGCGGGCCAATCCAATATATGTTCCCTAAAATATATCTATATTTTAAGTTGATATCTCATATCCATAATTAGTAAAGCGTGATTATTACTTAGCAACATACTAATCTTAATTTATTATCATTCCCATGATAATGATCGGTTAGGGACGTTCAGAATAATATTCTTATTACGTAGGGTTTTACTATCAAGTCGTACTTGATGACACAAGCAAGAATAAACTATTCATGGAGGTTTTATGTTCATAAAACATACAATATTTCAAGTATATGAAATGAAATGCCTCTTTTTTAAATGATAAATCAAAATACAATGTATATCATGGTTGGACTAGGCACTAAAACTAACAGGTTTGTTGTAAGCCTATAGAAAACAACATTGTAAGGCTTTAGAGGTATGAGCCGAAATCAACCTTGTCTAGGCTTTAAAAGTGTGAGTCGCAATCAACCTTGTTGGCTTTAGAGGTGTGAGTCACAATCAACCTTATTGTAAGGCTTTGTTGGATTGAGTCGTAATCAATCATCGCTATAGTGAAAAGCCTAAGTGAGGCTTAGATAGTGAACGTATGCATGGTTCACCGAACCACTACAAATCTTGATGTTGTTTTCTCTGTTTCTTCAACTCGCTTCCGCTCTCCAAACTTAACTAAGGGAACGACCGAAAATTCTCCAACAAGTGGTATCAGAGTAGTCTCCATCTAAGAAGGCTTAACATCCTTGGAGTAAAGATCCTACATTATTGGACATGCCAATTTTGGTACTATCTTTCCACTTTTTCTCAACTCCTTTCATTTTTTTATTATTGATATTGTTTTAAATTTTTTTCTCAAATCATTTTAGATAGAAAAGAAACGATGTATTCAAAATATTTTTCTTATATGCACCAATTGTTTCTGTAAGGGGTGGCAAAAATTTATTTATCACTTAAACTTTTTGATGATTACAAAAAGGGGAAGACTGTTGTATGTTTTCATTAAAAGGGCTAGTGTTGAGTTTTAAAATTTATGAATTGTCATACATTATTTTTCATGACGCTAACCTAATGATAAGGATGAAATCCTTGATCAATTTTTTGTTGTCCTTGATGTAGCAATTGAATTCTTGAAAGTTTTGTCATCATAAAAAAGGGGGATATTATTGGATGATGTGTGATCAACATTGAGATCTTTTTACGTTTGATGATGTGAAAAATGTTTAACCTGTTGTTAAACACATTGGAAAGCTCGAAGTTGTGAAGCAAGGAACATAAAGACAATAATGTAAATACGGCATGGCCATGACATAAACAAAAAATGTCAGTTCACTCGAGTAAACAAGAAATTTCACTCGAATGATATAAGGGATGACTCACTCGAGTAAGCAAATTTGATCACACTAGTAATCCATTATTCCAGACTGCAACAAAATTAAATGCACTCTAACGGCTAGTTTATCAACTACAACGGACATATCACTTGGAAAGGCTATAAAAACATAAAGGAAGGGCATAAAAACTTTGATAATCATATACTTTCAAGTCGCAAATAGTTTCATCATTCCATTTACTCCAAAACACCAAAATCATGCTAGAGAGAAGATCAAGAGCATTAAGCAAACACATGTACTCATAGATAGAGCTTTCATTCTTTGTAACCATTTTGTATTCACTTTGAGAGTGAGAAAGGTTTGTTGTAAGCCTACAGAAAACAACATTTTAAAGCTTTAGAGTTATGAGCCGGAATCAACCTTGTTTAGGCTTTAAAAGTGTGAGCTGCAATCAACCTTATTGGCTTTAGAGGTGTAAGTCATAATCAACATTATTGTAAGGCTTTGTTGGATTGACCACAATCAATCATCACTATAGTGAAAAGCCTAAGTGAAGCTTAGCTAGTGGACATAGGCATGGTTGGCCGAAGCGCTACAAATATTAATGTTGTTTTCTTTCTTTCTTCAACTCGCTTCCACTCTCCAAACTTAACTAAGGGAACGACCAAAAATTCTCCAACAAGTGGTATCAGAGCAGCCTCCATTGAAGAAGGCTTAACATCCTTGGCGTAAAAATCCTACATTATTGGACATGCTAATTTTGGTACTATCTTTCCACATTTCTCAACTCCTTTCATTTTTTTATTATTAACATTGTTTTTATTTATATAGGGGGGAGTAAATAAGTTTTAAAAATTTTTCTCAAATCATTTTCGATAGGGAAGAAATTATGTATTCAAAATATTTTTCTTATATGCACATATTGTTTTTGTAAGGGGTAGCGAAAATTCATTTATCGTTTAAACTTTTTGATGATTACAAAAAGGGGATGAGTGTTATATGTTTTCATTAAAAGGGGTAGAGTTGAGTTTTAAATTTTATGCATTATCATACATTATTTTGCATGATGCTAACCTAATGATAAGGATGAAATACTTGATCAATTTTTGTTGTCCTTGATGTAGCGCGTGACTTCTTGAATGTTTTGTCATCATAAAAAACGGTGATATTATTGGATGATGTGTGATCAACATTGAGATCTTTTTACGTTTGATGATGAGAAAAACGTTTAACCTGAAGTTAAACACATTGGAAAGCTCAGAGTTGCGAAGCAAGGAACATAAAGACAGTAATGTACATACGACATGGCCATGATGTAAGTATAAAATGTCAGTTCACTCAAGTAAATAAGAAATATCACTCGAATGATATAAGGGATGCCTCACTCGAGTAAGCAAATCTGATCACACGAGTAATCCATTATTCCAGACTGCAACAACATTAAATGCACTCCATTGGCTAGTTTATCAACTCCAACGGACATATCGCTTGGAAAGGCTATAAAAACATCAAGGAAGGGCAGGAAAATGTGGATAATCATATACTTTCAACTCCCAAACATTTTCATCGTTTCCCTCACTTTAAAACACCAAAATCAAGCTAGAGAGAAAATCAAGAGCATCAAGCAAACACATGTACTCATAGCATAGATATTTCATTCTTTGTAACCATTTTGTATACACTTTGAGAGTGATAAGGTTCGTTGTAAGCCTATAGAAAACAAAATTGTAAGGATTTATAGGTATGAGCTGGAATCCACCTTGTCTAAGCTTTAGTAGTGTGAGCTGCAATCAACCTTGTTGGCTTTAGAGGTGTGAGCCACAATCAATCTTATTGTAAGGCTTTGTTGGATTGAGCCACAATCAATCATCACTATAGTGAAAAGCCTAAGTGAGGCTTAGGTAGTTGACGTAGGCATGGTTGGCCGAACCACTACAAATCTTGATGTTGTTTTCTCTCTTTCTTTAACTTGTTTCCGCTCTCCAAACTTAAGTAAGGGAACGACTGAAAATTCTCCAACAAGTGGTATCAGAGTAGTCTCCAATTAAGAATACTTAACATCCTTGAAGCAAAGATCCTACATTATTGGAGATGCCAATTTTGGTACTATCTTTCCACATTTCTCAACTCCTTTCATTTTTTTATTATTGATATTTTTTTATTTATATAGGGGGAGAAAATGAGTTTTAAAAATTTTGCTCAAATCATTTTCTATAGTGAAGAAATGATGTATTCAAAATATTTTTCTTAAATGCGCAAATTGTTTTTGTAAGGGGTAGCGAAGTTTATTTATTGCTTAAACTTTTTGATGATTACAAAAAGGGGTAGAGTTGAGTTCTAAAATTTATGCATTATCATACACTATTTTACATGATGCTAACCTAATAACAATGATGAAATCCTTGATCAATTTTTGTTGTCCTTGATGTAGCATTTGAATTCTTGAAAGTTTTGTCATAATCAAAAAGGGGGATATTGTTGGATCATGTCTGAGCAACATTGAGATCTTTTTACGTTTGATGATGTGAAAAACGTTTATCCTGAAGTTAAACACATTTGAAAGCTCGGAGTTAACAATAATAAGAAAACATTATGGCTTTCACAAGAGCAATGATCTAGTTGCCAAATGAATGAAATTGGATTTTAACAAATGGGTGGGGGTGTTCTTCTCCACAAGACTAACCCAGGGCATCTCTCGAGGTCACTCGAGTCATACCTACACTTGCTAAGAGATTTATTTCGGACTCACCTAGTTAATTTAGGCACATTATGCTCCTTGAAGAATTTCATTAAACACCTTGTAGGCTTAGTATTTTTCTATCCTAAAACCATACATGTTTTATGCAAGTGACCTAACCCAAGCTTCTTCTTTTCATTCATCACTTGGGCTTGCCAAAAACAACATTGTGGCGATCAATCACAACATCATTCAATTAATAAAAAGTCAACAAATCATCACCAAGCATAGATATAGCAATAAAGGCACTCAAAACAATAGATAAAATATTAAAAGCACAATACCTATTAATTATCATCCATAAAGCTACAACAATCCAAGGTTTACATCTCTAATACCCTAATAATAAATCTAAGTTAGCATATTTACAGAGCTAAGCGTAGAGCAAAAAAAAAATCTAGACATGATTCTAGACAAAGGAAAAGGAAATAAAAAGGAAGAATAAAGCTTCTCTCAATGGATCATGAAAGCCCTTATCAATCCTCTTCTCTCTCCTCTTCAATGCCTTGAATCTTCCTTGAGAAATGATAGAGAATGATTCTCTTCTTTAATGTGTGAATGTCCAAGGTTTTCAAAAAAGGTGTGTAAGAGGCCTATTTATTATCCTCTAGGTCCCCCACATACCCTAGAAAAAGTCTTCCAAAAAAGACCCTTGAATATGTCTTTAGTCCCCACGAATCTTGGCCTTGAACGTCACTTTCACTGTCTTCACTGTACCCTGTCACAATTGTGACAAATGGGTATCACGGTCGTGACACATTTTTGCCCAAAATCGGTGCCACCTTCAGCTTTTGTCACTGTCGTGACAGTGTCACGATTGTGACACTTTGTCTGTCACGGTCGTGACACATTTTTGTGTCACTTCCACCAGTTGTTTTGCTTGTCACGGCCGTGACACTTGTTCCTTCATTGTTTCCTTCATTTTCATCAAGCTTTCTCGTGTTTGCTCGGGACTTTTCCATTTTATATCTCTTTTGCACCCTTTTCCACTTATTTTTCTCCAAATCAAATCATCCTACAAACATCACAAATATCATATGAATTTCACCGCAAAAGAATGATTTAAAGGATGAAAATAGATATATTCTTGCTTGATTAAATATGAAACTTTAGAACACATCAAAATTCCCCACACTTAACTGTTTGCTTGTCCTTAAGCAAACTAATTGAAAACCCGGGGAAAGAATACAATTCAAATCAAAGAGGCAAGATAATTCTTATCCTATGCAAGTAAAATGATCAAGAGAGGAAAAACAAGGCTATTCAACATTTATAGAACATTAAACCTTAGCATTAAAAAGTTACAATTTCGAGAGTTTATCTATCAAATCACCTAACCCATTGGCATCTATAAGGCTTATCTCCCCTATTGCTAGGTTCTAAGACAATTTCCTTTATTTTTTGAGCAAACTTGGCCTTATTCATCCACTTTTCATTCATAAGTTCTTCATTCATCCACTTTTCATTCATAAGTGCTTCTTTCTATTTCTTCTTCTTCGAGAGAGAGACCATTTTACGTTAGATGATGAACAAAGGTTTTGATGATGAGCAAAATGTTTGACTTGAAGTTAAACATGTTGGAAAGCTCAGAGTTGCAAAGTAAGGAACTAAAGACAATAATGTACGTTGTAACACCCACACCTATATATCATATATTTACATAACTCGGTAACATATAACAACATTTGCATATATAACAACGAGATTACAGCAAGTATAAGTTACCAACACAACTATGACTAAAGTATCAAAATTCGTCAAAATGTAATATATAACA
>CAODLS010680911.1:0-14773 GCA_948243855.1 Flueggea neowawraea | reverse complement strand
AAATTCACAGTGCTACACTGTCAAATATAAATGGGAACAATAGGCAGGGAAAGGAATGCATACTCGTGGAAATTGATTTGCAGCTTCCCATCGACCAGATCGCACAATGTTGCATCTGTTGAAAACTTCAGTATCCAACAGACCATTCTTTGTTGTACTCATTTTTCAAGTCTACCATTTTATCTGGGTTAATAACACCCACTGCCACAAAAATTAAAAAAAAAATATTACAGTCACAAAAATTATATTTTTCACTACGGTCATTAAAAATTGATTAAATCACAGCTATGTTTATAATAATAGTAATTTGAATAATTTTCAGTATATATATACATGTAGAATGACAAGTGGGATTGACACATAAGCAGAAAATGCCACATGAACGAGCAAACGTGACAATAAAAATAAAATTGGGTCCAAATAAAAATTTCTATATTTTTTCTCATAAAATATAAGAACGAAAATTCATATTTTTTCTCATAAAAAAAATAAAATTTCCCATAAAATATAAAAAATAATTAATTGGTACCAAATATGTACTCTTTGATTGGTTTCATAAAAATTCCTATTTTTCCTCATAAAATATAGGAATGAAAATTCTTATTTTTTCTCATAACATATAGGAATAAAAATTCTTATTTTTTCTCATATAATATAAAAAATAATTAATTGGGATTAAATGTATTGCCACTTACAATAAATCTTTTCCTAAATCAAATGCTACTATATTAAAAAGTATAGATACAGTAAAATTAAAAATAAAAATTGGGTCCAAATATTTTTTTTCTTATAAAAAATTAAATTTCCTATTTTTTTCTCATAAAATATAAAAACAAATAATCATATTTTTTTATCAAAAATAAATAAATTCCTATTTTTTTCATAAAATATAAAAAATAATTTATTGGTTATAAATATGTACTCTTTTATTGGTTTTACAAAAAATTATATTTTTCATAAAATATAAAAAATAATTAATTGAGTCTAAATATGTTATCACTTACAATAATTTATATTATTTGTCAAGTAATAAATTTGTACTTTTTATCAAACGTAACATTGCTTAAAAATAACAAATTTACAAAGGAAATATTTTTTTCTTATAAAAAAATATATTTTTTAATTTTATTGGCATGTTTATTCATCTATGATGCATTTTTTACTTACGTGACAGCTCTACTTATCATTTTATATATACATATAAACTAAAAATTACTCAAATTTTTATTATTGTGATCATAATTATAATTTAATTGAATTTATATGACTATAATAAAAAAAAATATAATTTTAACGAACTTTTTTTCACTTGACTAGATCTTCATGTCACTAAAATCATTATCTTTTTTCAAGTCTACCACTTCATCTTCACTAGAAATAGCCTTTAAAGGCACAGACACATCCATCACAGCTGGATCTTTCTTTTCCTTGTAAAACATTGCCTCTTGCTTCAATCTCACAACAACCAAAAAACCACAAAGCAAAAAACGAAAAAACCATCAGTGAAAGCGTTCGAGGCGCACGGCCTGCAAAGATTCGACGAGGACGACAACGGAGAAAGAAGATCTGGAAGATGATGTCGAGGACGACGGCGGAGGATCTAGGTGACACAAGTCATAAGGATCAAGAAGGAGAGGAAAGGAGAGAGAGAAGTAGATAGAGGGGCGAAAAGAGAAGGAAGAGAAGGGGGCAAAGAATGAGAGAAAGGACAGACGAAGATGAGGTGACAGAGGAGAGAGAAAGCGTGTGAGAGAACCGTTATATATTTATTTCATTTCAAAAATTTGAATAACTTAGCATTTCAGAAATTTAGTACAACATGAGATACGGAAAAAATATAATTGTAAAAGTAAACTTATAAAATAATTACCTCAATAATATTAAGATTTTATCTATTTGTCTAAGAGATTGAAATGTTGTATTTTTGTGCTATTAGTTCAAATAAGTGTTAGTCTCATCATCTAATAATTATCTTAAATT
This sequence comes from Flueggea neowawraea, assembly GCA_948243855.1. Classification (NCBI taxonomy): domain Eukaryota; kingdom Viridiplantae; phylum Streptophyta; class Magnoliopsida; order Malpighiales; family Phyllanthaceae; genus Flueggea; species Flueggea neowawraea. The sequence continues at coordinate 12,793 of CAODLS010680911.1, read as the reverse complement.
CTAACTTTTGCTAAAGTGCGTGCTTAACTTTAATTGGTTTCCACACTCCCACAATTGTCGCATTTCTACATAACATGGTAAACCGACTGATCCCATACAAGGCCACACCAACGAGAAAAGTTCGAGATAATTAATTAAATAGAACATTAGATTAACTTGGGGTTAATTTAAGTAAACATCACTTATTTTTAGAAAACTAAACTAATAGTAGTAATCTTCAATCAACAGAAAAAAAAACACGTCAAAAGGCTCTTAATTCTAAAAATCCAAACAAACCACACCAAACAAACCTTCCTTCAATTACGCTCTTTATTCAAACAAACCAACTTCCGCAAATCCCCATGAACCAACTAAAAGCACACATAAAGTAAAAGAAGCCTCTCTCTGTCTCTCCCTTTACATTTTTCCACAACTGCACGACCGGCCAAAAATGAATATGCATTTCCCCAAGCTCGACGACTCGCCGATGTTCCGGCAACAGGTTGTAAAGCGATACCGGAGAAAACGATATATATGCGCTTTTTAAGTTTCCTTTTCTCGTTTTTAATGTTTAGTTTGTTTGTTTGAATTGATTGATTGATAGATACAATGCTTGGAAGAGAGTGCTGAGCTGTTGCGAGGGAGGTGTTCGAAGTTCTATAAAGGATGTCGAAAATATACGTGAGTTTCCTTTTTTTTCTTTTTCTTTTTTTGCTTGAATTTGAAACTTCGAATGCATGAATCTTTGTCGAGAAACTGTTGCCGTCGTTTTCTGAGTTGAGTTATTTGCTTTGGATTGAGAAACTGGTGATGATTGCAATCTTAGAAACTGCTTATGTCGTCTTAAACAAGTTCTATCAAAACTCCAGCTGTTACAGCGTTTTCATTTAGAATAACGACGGAAGGAGAACTATTCTGGATTAGAAAGTGCATTGCTCGTGCATTTCAATAATCTATGTTTTGAAACCCGTACATTCTTAGCCCCAAAATTTCAGGGAAGGGCTAGGGGAAGAATATGACGGGGATATTGCCTTTGCAAGTGCCCTTGAAACTTTTGGAGGAGGTCATAATGATCCTGTATGTGTTGCTTTTGGAGGTATATATTCCTTCTTGTTGTGAGTTTCTCTAAAGTTTGCTTAGAAATTTTTGCATTGCTACGCGTATTAACATTTTGTTTTTTTTTTCCTTCAGGTCCTGTCATGAATAAATTCACTATTGCTTTGAGAGAAATTGGGACGTATAAGGAAGTCCTTCGATCGCAGGTAGTAATTTTACAGTACTGACCAGTTTTTTGCGTGCTTCTAAAACAAAGTTTTGTAGGTAGAGATTTTCTAGAAGTGGGTTCTGGTTTTCCCACTACTAATTCTTTTGGAATGCAGAACCTTCCATTCCATTGTGATTTTCATGCTGATGTTTGCTACTGATTATCAGGTCGAACACATGTTAAATGAGAGGCTGCTACATTTTGTGAATGTTGACTTGAATGAAGCAAAGGTATAACCTACCATTTTTTACTATATATGCTCTATGTGGAGTCCAAACATATAAGATCATCACATAAAAATCTTTGAAGTGAAGTTTGTTATAAAATAACATTGCCAGTTTTCATTTTGATTGAACCTATGTTGTGAGCATTTCTACAGATCTCATATACATGCAGTTTTTTGTATCTCTCTTTAGTGAAATATGGATATTATTGAATTTGCTATTAGTTTGACGGCAAATAAAAGAGTTTAGCTGGGATTTTATGATGTTTTATTAGGAAAAATGTTTATTAAATAATTCATTTCTTGTGATGGACTTGCTTTTTCCATCATTCTTTTTGTGGTTTTGGCTAATCTGTTAATTATTGATTTTCTTTTCTGTTTAGACTATTCTAACCTTTGGACATTGAACGAAAATTTTGTGATGCCACAGGAAGCCCGAAAACGTTTTGATAAAGCTTCCCTCATCTATGATCAGGTGGGAGTAGAATCCTAACATTCTTTTAGTACTATGTAAAGTTGTTCGCTTGGATTTTCCATATGCGGTAGTTTGCAATCTCTAGTGAAAAAAACCGGATTTTTTAAGTTTCTGGTTCTATGGATTTAACTAGGATTGATCTGCATTTCCATCGCATTCCCTGTTGTAGCATATTTTGCCTCAGTATTTTTTCTTCAATCGCTGCACAGGAGTTTCATAATTACATTAGTTTTCGAATTAATAATTTATATATAATAATGAGTTCCATATTGTACTATTTAAGTTGAACATGATTTTCAATTTATATTTAGAATTTACAATATTTTAATAGTTGTTGAATAAAATCGAAAGCTCTACCTGTATTTTATATGCATATTTAAAACTATATTTCTTAAAATCATTTTTTTCAGTTACTGATTATACATGCATGTTGATAAGTATTTAAAATTATGTTGTTTAGGGTCCAAAAAAGAAAAAGCGGCAAATTTGCTTGAAGGGATCTTCAAGAGAACCAGTTCATGGACAACAACACATTAGTCTTTGTAGTTTAAGGAAAAAACAGAAGATGTCACTTAAACGACAAACACATTACTCTTTGTAGTTTAAGTCTGCCACTTAATAGTGGAAAACTAATTTACATATCCTCTTCATTATGTAATGGGTTGGCATTTCCATTTGGAAATGAAGATTATCTTATTCATTTGTTGTTGCTGTTTTTGTATGATTATCTACTTCATTGTTCTAACTTGTGCTGCAGGCACGTGATAAGTATCTATCATTGAGAAAGAGCACTAGGACGGATGTAGCTACTGTCATCGAGGAGGTATATTTACCAAAATCCAACTTTTAATTAAGCATGTTCAAGTTCAGAGCTTGATCAGGTAATTTATCATGGTTAAAGGATCATTTAAAATCTAATTTAGTATAGAGACGTTCCAGGAACTGCATAATGCAAGATCCGCTTTTGAGCAAGCACGCTTTAATCTGGTAGGTGAATTTGTTTTTGGATATGCAGATGAATTTAATCTGAAACGCAAAAGTTGAGCTGGTTTTCTATGGTCAGGTTAGTGCTCTGTCTGTTGTTGAGGCTAAGAAGAGATTTGAATTTTTGGAAGCTGTTGGTGGGATGATGGATGCTCATCTTCGATTTTTCAAACAGGTAATCATTTAACTGTGTTGTGATCATTCAAGAGTTATTTCTAATATGTTGCGTATGCTTGACTTAACTACCAAATTATTTATTTTTTTCAGGGGTATGAGCTAATGCATCAAATGGAGCCTTTCATCAACCAGGTTTTTATTTTCTTTTATTTCACTTGTTTGCATTCTGATTTCTGGATCTTCTTAAAATAGCAAATCCTCCTGGCACAGCGAACTCACTTGAGTAGCTTGCTAAGAACAAGAATTATCTTGTACAATCAGCTCTTTCTCTCAAGTATATGAACTTCGAACAGCTTGTCTTACCTCTTGTGCCCTGCTCTCATTTCAATAATTTTGTCACTCCTGTTTGGAAAGAACGCGTCCAAGAAGCCTTACATGAATTACTCCAAATATTGAACATTGTCATCTCTTACTAAATGAAGTGTTGAACCTAAAAACAACAATCTCAGGACTATTACATTACAGGTTTTGGCATATGCACAGCAATCTAGAGAGTGCTCCAACTATGAGCAAGCCTCCCTAAGTGAGAGGATGCAAGAGTACATTAGGCAAATAGAACAGGAATGCAAGCAATCGTCAAATGGAGGTGGTCATGGCTCTCCAATTGCAGATAGTTTGAGAACTTTTCCTAGGAGTTCACATAAAGTCATTGAAGCAGTTATGCAATCTGCAGCAAATGGCAAGGTATTTGTTATTTCTGACGTTGGCTCATTTGTTTGCATCTCTCTTCTTTACAAGTTCAAATTTTAGATTTTACAATTACGGCTTATGATATAATGGGGTCTAGTCCTAACAAATCAAGACTACAGGTTCAGACCATTCGACAGGGATATTTATCCAAACGTTCCTCAAATTTGAGAGGTGATTGGAAAAGGAGGTTCTTTGTTCTTGATAGTCGAGGGATGTTGTATTACTATCGCAAACCTTTCAGCTGGTCATCTGTAAGTTGCAATCTGAGGAAAAGCTACTTAACGGTTTTAATTTTTATACACTTTTACTAACTTTGAGCGCTCAACTGCAGGCAGGTGGAAGTCAATCGTCCATTCAAAGGAGTGTTTCCTCTGAAAATGGCCCTGGGTTGCTGAGCCGATGGCTTTCTTCTCATTACAATGGTGGTGTACATGATGAAAAGACAGTTGCCCGTCACACAGTAAACTTGCTGACATCAACAATAAAAGTAGATGCAGATCAATCAGATCTAAGATTCTGTTTCAGAATTATATCTCCAATGAAAGTCTACACTTTGCAGGTGCGTTTGTCTGCAGTTTGCAAGATGACTCTACCCCAAAATATCTGTATTCTGTACCCTGTTTTCCTGAAAACAGTTTTAGTAGTGAGTTCGCTTTTGCATTGACATTAAGCATCTGATTCTGATATTCAATTGTTTTCGACGCAGGCAGAAAATGCACTAGATCAGATGGATTGGATTGAAAAGATTACTGGAGTAATAACCACATTGTTGAGCTTCCAGTCACCTGAAAGAGTAAATGTCAATAATTCTCTCATTTTTCGTAAAGTTCATATTACGAATTCAGTAATCAGAATGGTTCCATCATTTTTTCAGCGTCTGTCTGTTGGTCCAATTGGAAATAGTGATAACCGCTCTGTCAGTGAGACTAATTCGTTCATAGATTGTCCTGACATTGATCCGGCTGAGTTTGAAGAGCTCTCATGCAATAGTCCTCTCCTTGGAAGTCATATAAACTCATCTCGAAACTTACAACAGCAGCAAAGTGGTATGAAAGGCGAAAGGCCAATTCATGTGCTGAGAAGAGTACCTGGAAATGACAAATGTGCTGATTGTGGTGCGCCTGACCCTGATTGGGCATCCTTAAACCTCGGTGTCCTTATATGCATTGAATGCTCCGGTGTTCATCGTAATCTTGGTGTACATATATCAAAGGTTGCTTAGTGAATTGTTTTGGTTTTGTTTGACCTTTAGCTGTGGTGTTAGATTGTCATGTTTGATTTTTTTTTAACTGCACATTCATTCAGTTTCATGTTTTACGTTCAATGCAGGTAAGATCACTAACACTTGATGTAAAAGTGTGGGAGCCATCTGTGTTAAATTTGTTGCAGTCGCTGGGCAATATTAATGCAAATTTCGTGTGGGAGGAGTTATTGCATTCCAGCATTTCTTTCACTTCTGATGAAATTCATAAAGGGTAAGCAAAGTGTCATTTGATACTCTTTTCTTCTTCCTGTTTTTTGTTTCCCTTTTCTGATTTTAGTGTTTTTCATTTTCTTCTTCCTCGTAAAATATAGTCTTTCAAGGCCTGATAACAGGCAAAAGTTGTTCCATGTTAGAAAACCCACCCATGATGATCCTATCTCAGTAAAGGAGCAGTTTATTCATGTAAAGGTATTTCCTTCGACCAGTTATATTCCCTTTGGAAATTACTCTTAATGAATTGTTTTATGCTCATGTCTAAATTAAATAAAGGGTCTTCAAGACTCGTACCGCCTGATCCAAACTGACCTTACTTTTACCATCTTTGTTGAATACTAGGGTTAAGAAAATTGATGAACTAGATTTGGTCACTGGTACAAGGAAAGGACCCAACCTAATCTGAAACAAATTTGAGTAGCCCAAGGTTTTAGACGTGCAAAACTCATTATGCTTTGAATTAGCCATTTTTTTGTATGAGCCATGATCAAACTTTTATTGCTGGAAAGGAGAATTTCATCTAGAGGCGAACACAATAATATATTTGTGCATTTCCTTACCTAAGTTGACAGTTTTTTTTTTCATCCAGTATGCAGAAAAACTTTTCGTTCGCAAGATAAAGGATAATCAGGATCTCCTCTCAGTGGCACAACAGGTGTGGGAAAGTGTCCATGCCAATGACAAGAAAGCAGTTTACCGCCACATAGTCTGCTCAGGAGCGGATGTCAATGCCATCCATGGACAAGCATCATTTTGTATATCCCCAACTCCGGCCAAAGTTATGCAGTTGAAAGAGCAGGAAAACATTGACCTGAAGTTTGTTTGCTTTGCAGGCGACTCTTTGAACAAGCCCTCAGCAAGCTACGTCAGATCACTGAATGAAAGTGAAGATCAGCTCAGAAAGGAATTTTCTGATGGTTGTTCTTTGCTTCACCTGGCCTGCTTAACTGCTGATATTGGCATGGTAGAGCTGCTACTTCAATACGGTGCAAACATAAATGCCTCTGATTCTAAAGGTCGAACGCCACTTCATCACTGTGTTATCAACCAGAGATCTGAAATCGCAAAACTACTTCTTATGAGGTGATTATTTTTTTACTCACCCTCCACTACTACTATATCTATCTATTCATGAGTTGGGTTAAGGTTTATTAACTTGGATAGTTTTGGCCCTAACAAGAATTTCGTTTCAATCATAACTCTGCCATGACAAAAATGGATCACTTTTAGCCCTCCGCCTATTCTGTGACATCTATCCATGGTTGAGTGTAGGAGGACATGTGTAGACGTAGTTTGGACGGAAGGTAGTGTAATTAGACAACTTTGGGTTAAAATTGAACCTTTTCCTTCACGAGTGTCTAATGTTGCTAGGTGCTAGCCTATGGAGATACTTTCTATATATCCTATGTTCTTAGACAGACATTGCTTCCTCTCTGAGATATTAATCAAATGTAGATACTTCTACATATCCTATGTTTTTATGCATTGCTTCCTTTCCTGGGATATTAGTCTTTTTTTTTCAATCATTTCCTGGGATATTAGTCAAAGCTCACTGAAATTCATTCACCAATGTGACGATACAGGGGAGCCGACGCGCAAGCTGTTGACAAAGAAGGCAATACAGCTCTTCTGCTTGCATCGGAATCCGCCCTCAATGACAACGATCTTGTTGCTCTCTTACCAGAAAGACACATTGCATAATGCACAGCAGAAGCAAATGTCGCCGCAATGGATTTTATACGGAATTTTTTTGAAATGTTCGTATATTCAGTATAAGTGTATCAGTTAGGTTGTATATAGCTATCGAATCCGAAAATGTTTATTAAGTTGCAGCCATGGCTAATTGAGCTGTTGTCTTAAAATTACTGTAGTATATGTTGTATACATTTCTGTTCTTTCTTTTTTCTTCATGTAATTATTCCAGCATTGTATATAAGTTACTCGATCATCCATCGAATCATTTCTCCTTTAGAAATGCATATTAGAAATCCATGGCAATTATTCTTCTGGGTCGGGTGTCAATTCGTGTTAGACGTATTGTAATCGTGTCATGCCATTTACATATCACACATCATTATACATGACATAAACATTACAAAAATTGAATCTGTTATTCGTGTCGTATTGTAATTGTATACTGACAAATCGTATTATCATATCAAAAATTAACAACCTAGGGTTTAAGGACTTTTAAAGCTATGTCAAGGCTATGTTTGTTTCGGCATATTCATTTTTAAAAGCAAATTCTTTTTTTTTTGAAATGTTAAAAGCAAATTCTTAATTTCCTGTTTTTATGTATATCAATCAATGGGCCTGCTTTTTCATTGGGGTTTCGCTCGGCACAACCCAAACGGCTAAGCCACACCCATCTTGGTGCCCATTGAATAGTCTTTTCTGATTGTACGGAAACTCGACTTAAAATTTCTTGCATTAGAGAGGAGGTTAATAATATTACTATTGCTCTATGGTTCGTACCCTGTAGGGTAGGAATATTGAATAATCTAATCTTCAACGCCCACCAAAAACCTCATAGGTGCTTTCAAAAAAATAAGAGAGCTAGGTTACCCCTATACCGAAACCAGGTTTTGATCAAATTGAGCAAAAGATCTAACTTGCATATTATGTTATTAATATGATTTAAACGTAATATCGGTGACTCAGACATTAATGAGTTGAAAAAAATATCTTGTTTTAAACCTGTACACTACCGTTTCTTTTTTCATGATTCACACGTTCAGAGAAGAAACACGCAAAGCGAATGGATCAACATTTAGGCAGATGATGCAGGGTGGCGACAACATTTGGACATACATAATGAGCTTTACACAACCGTTCCAAGCATGTATTATATCATCGTCTCCTCCCACTAGGAATGGTAACTAACCCCCATCCACGCTAATGAATAGGTTTGTAGTTTATTAATGTCGGAGTATAGCGTTGAGGAGTTGAGAGTTTGATTTAAATAAAAGCAAATAAAATGACTTACTAAAACAAAAAGAAAAAAAATCCGCATTCACCCAAAATCTTTGAACCATTCGAGTTTAGCAAAATTTGAATCCAAATTCAACATCATTCCTACTAGTAACAAAACTTAAAAGCTCGTAGTAATATTAAAATCGTCTTTAACATTGAAAACTCGAAGATTATATTCTTACTAGGAGTTTAATATTTTAGAATTGTGAAAAAATCCACTCATACTGGAGAGGATTACAAGAAATAAGCAAATTTCGGCGTATTCAAATTGTCATTCATGATATGCAAGTACAATCTCATATGGTGCATGAATGTCTACTTATATTGGTAGCCTTTTTCACATTTTTTTCAACAAGAAGCATGGACTTATTCCATGCCACGCATAACATCATTACACATACAAAATAATTAAGAAATTAACCCACCAAGATTAAGAGCAGTACTCCAAATGCATTCAATTTCCACGTTTGCTTTCGTAACTTTAGAAGAAAAGAAAAATTCACCGCTGTAGAGATATAATTGGAGGGGATGTTAAAAAAACACAGTAATTTGTACAAATTTAGATAGTGAAAATGAGAGGTGAGTGAGTGAGTACATATATCATATATGGACATGTGTTTGGACCATATTCGATGTTGAAAGGTGAAAAGAGGGCATACACAATTATTTGTGCTCTGAGAGGATATAAGGGCGGTGTGGCCTGTGGTGTGGTGTGGTGTGTGTGGTCTGTGGTGGGGGTGGTGCACACATGGAATTCATTTTCTTCCAAAAAAATTTTGGTGCCGTGTTGGAACAAACATTCCTTAGGACAAAAAACACATTAATTTACTGGTTTATATATTGTCTTAACTATGAGTTTTCGGTCCGTTAAATTTTCTTAGTTCGACGTAAAATAATTCAGGATATTAGGTATAATATGGGAAAAAAACTATGAGTTATCAATCTTAACTCTATTTTACCGTTTGTATTCTTTCAATTTAATTATTCGTGTTTATTTTGAGAGATCATTTTATGGTTTGTGTTAATTTCAAGAGATTTAGAATATGGCAAAAAGGGATTTTACAATTTGAAATTCGAACTTGAAATCGTACCAAATTGTTCGACCCTAGAAATTCCATATTAAAATTACACAAACATTAAAAATACATTTTAAAAATAATTGTAAAATTAAATTGGTTTCTTAGAATAACACGACTCCTTATATTTACAGGAACATCATGATGAATGTAGTGTAGATATGATCAACATCAACTGCCATATATATTATATTGGTGCTTCACAAAAGGTCAAACTGAAGGCCACTTCTACATTTAGAAATGGGTTGTAAATTGTAATGCTCATCTGTCCCCAACCACATACTCTTTAATTCTTCCAATCTCTCACTCTCCATTCTTATCCACACAGAATTTACATATACAAGTTTTACATTTGTTGTTAGATTAATTGCATCCATGGCGACGATAGATCATAGAGTTGAGTTGGGCTAGGCATTGTTCGTTGTCAGAGAAAAGGATAATTTGTGGTGCTTTAAGATAATCTTAGGATCCATCAATGGAACTGTTGAAGCTGTGCAAGTGTTAATCACTTCGTCAAAAAGGCAATATAATAATAGCTTAAAAAAGTGATTGATTATATAAACTTAATATCACTCGGCCACTAATTTGATTAAACTAATTAACCACTTACGAACCATATTTGATTTAAATGAATTACTTGTGATTTTTTTTCATTAACTCCAATAATAATTGAAAACTCTCAACTCTTTAGTGTTAAAAACGATCCAATATTAATGAGTCAAACCTATTAGTTCACTTAGGTTACCTAAACATCAATACTAAAGAAATATTAGTTACCAATGGACATGTAACATGTTGATACTTGAGCCAATTTTACTATTAAGCTATTCACAACTAGATTTCTAATAAGGGTAAATAAATTGATTTATAACAAAAAAAAATTTCTACCTCTCTAGTTCATACGTATTTCATGTTGTGTTGGAGACCTCCCAGAATCCAGATGAAAGCTCACATCGCATGCGCCTAAGTTGCAGGAAAGAGGGAAGCAAAATAATAACTTGTTATTGTACATTGCTTGTTTTAATTAGAATCGAATCAAGGAATTGAAAATACTTAAATCTCAGTCAGAGCTGAATTAAAAATAATAAAGCTGTGTCATTAGAGGCTATTAGTAAAGTCAGCCATGGATGACCATTAAATTAAGGGAGGTCGAGCCGGCAACTACCATAATTTTTAATATATATGAGTACATATAGGGCGGTGTATTTCATTTTTTTAAGAAAATTTTGTCTTATATTATTTTAAATCGAGAGTTGTGGTGAAGTGATAGAATTTTTTCTATCTTAGTCAAATATTTTAAATTTAAATCTTTAATGTGAAAAAACTTTAATAATTTGGTAATAAAAACTTTGCAATTTACAAAAATCTTGTCCGGATCAAACTTGAATTAGTTAGTTATCAAAAAATATTTAAAATATTGGATGAATATTTAACTAAAATATTATATGTTTCAATATCTATTTGCATGTCATTGCTTGAATAACAGAGACAGATCACTAAACTGTGTGCAATCTGTAATTTATATTTGATTGCAAATGTTACTTTGTAACGTGACTTCCTTGAACTTTGCATTCTTATAATCTAATCCAATTTTTTTTCAAATATTTGTTATATTTTACTGTCATAATGAGCTAATTTATTGGTTGAATCAATGTCGGCAATTTCCGATCTCATGTGAGGTTTAAGGATGATTATATATAGAAACTAATTAATCACACTAATCAAGACACATGGACATGGTCTTCACAACACTTAAGTTTTAAAAAATTAAGGATAAGATATGGAGATTTAATTTTGTGGGTAATTAAGGTTATCTTGTCCTCTAAACAGTGACATGCTGGGCCATGGCTGGCAGTATGGCTTTCTGATCATCTTTTTAATTTTGTGGTCTTCTTTGTATAGTCCAAGGAAACACGTAGGTACCCCTCCCTCCTCATATCTTTTGTTCGACCATTTAACTATTTTTTTTTCTTAATTATTTTCTTTTTTTAAAAAAAAAATGGGTTTTGAAGTTTCAATAAGTTAAGCTGAATTAATAAAACTTGTAAAAAAATTAAAAAAAGACCTCATTTCCCCAATTCAAACAACACACTCCCATCACACCAAACCACCTTTCAATTTGATCACTCCTCCTTCTTTGCCTTCATCATCCTTTGCTTCTTCTTCTTCTTCTTCCTTTTATTTCACTATCATCTCCGTTTTTGTTTTATTTATTCATTTTTTTGTTCTCAAGCTATCATTGGTTTGATGGCATTTGTTTTTGATAAAAGTATACAATGTTTTCCTTTTTTCTGATATTGACTTCCAACATTCTTGATTTTTTAACCCTTTAGCATTGTTAGATTGTAAGTTTACTGATATAAAATTTATAATATGTGAACTTGTTTGGGAAACCAATTTTGGAAAAATCGCAACTCCTCCGCTAACAGTTTCGGTGCATTTTGGTTGTAAAACACACCTAAATGCACCATCTATGCCATGGTCCATCCAAATAGGATCGTTGTCTCTATGATTATAGCACGTATTGGACTAGCCTTAAACCTTTAAAATAGAAATTGAGCACTTTAATCCCTTAATCAACCTTTGTTAGTTACAATGTTGATAATATTGTTTCTTTAGTTTCGAATTTTACAAATTGACTTAAGAAGCACCAATCAAGATGATATACAATCAGCAATTAGTTTGAGAAACAAAAGCAGGCCCTTGTTTATGTTATCATTTGAAATCTCATTTAATTGAAATGAGTTTAAACAAAAAGGAGGATGAAATGCATATATCTCCTGGTATTTGAAGTTAATCACTTAGAAGACGTCGTAATGACTTGCGTATCTCAAACAATCCTCACATATTCTCTTCTTAACTTGATTCAAGAGAATCGTTTCTTCTTTTTTATTTATTTTTGAACAAACAAAGCAAATGCATTGTTTGCTCATCGAGGAATCCTCTACAATTTAACTTGGAATACTTAAATTCACAACATACTATGAATAGAACCCACAAACATGTCCCAATTAGGTTTGATTTGGTCTTCACAACATTAATTTACTTTATGGTAGATGCTTGTCTTTTTTTTTCATTATATATATAACTCGTACTTCAATTTTTATTTTCTTAATTTTTAAGACAGTTTACATATTATCAAATTTAAGAAATATTATTACATTAGCATACAATTATTACAAATGAACCAAAGTTTAAAGTTTTATCTAATCAAGAAAAGTAAAGGGATTTCACATTTTCATCGATTTATGGTCGATTAAGTCATGCTTATTTACATGATATTGAAAAGGTATATCATTATTATAATAAATCGACCTCAACCTAATTTTAAAACTCATCGCATCTGAAAAATACACTAGAAAAACTCTACCGATGATGTTAAGATAAAAGTAGTATTAATTGAAAAGGAAAAGATAATGGGAAGATAATCGAACAACATTTCCAAGAAAGTGGGATGCTTAATTAACCACACATG
>CAODLS010680737.1:0-11129 GCA_948243855.1 Flueggea neowawraea | reverse complement strand
ATTTTGAATTTTGGATCCAGAGTGATAGATTATCATTCGATATGGATTTTTGTGATCTTTCGAGAGTTCGCATTTGCATTTGGTATCCCCGCAGTACCACATTTCGATTTGCTTCCAATATATCTATCGATATATTTTTGTTCCTGTTCTTGTCCGAGAGACCAACCAACGTGAGCTGGGCCTGACAGGTGTTTGCACTTGGACTTCTAGGTGAGTGAATAGCAGTTTCAGACACATAAGTTGTGTCTCGCTCTGTATATGTTTTTGTTGTGCTTGACACGTATTTTGAAATTTGACTAATCTAAGGATTAACTAATGATAAACTGATTATGTGTTATTAATTAGGACTCTGTTTTGAAACTGATATGTACTTACTATATATTTCCTCTCTGATTTTGATGCTTCTACGCATACTTTGCTTTCATGCTATATATATTAGTATGATTTTGTTTTCTGATATGGGACTCCTACGTTACGAGGATAAACGTGACCTTTGGTATACCGACGCTTTGATAAAGCCCAGCTACCAGGGTTGCCGGTAGCCATGTGTTCTGATCCAACACATGAATTGATATTGATAGTGGCGGAGTCCACATCCTTTTATATGAGTGCTAGATCCACACCTCTGCTTTGGTCCCATATATTTGGTTATATGCTTTGAATCTGAAACTAAAATCATTTTATACACCTCTGTGCTTGTTTTTGCTTTGTTTGCAAACATTGCAAAATAATTTTGAAAGGATATATATATATATATATACACACACACACACACACACTAACCTACACCTGTGTGTGGTAGTCTTCAACTGTTTACAAAACAGTCTTTGTGAGACACGTATGAAGCGATCTGAAATATTATTCCTCACTAGGCCCTGACCCCCTTTGTTTCTCTATTTACTTGATTTGTTTATCTCAGGTTCACAGATTTTGGCTTCGGCAATCATTCAACATCCAAATAGTAGTGTTGCCCTTTTGTCCAGGCTTGTCGTTTGTATTGTTAGTGCTCAACATCGAGATGCAATGGGTTATTGGGTTGCCATTTTGACTTTTAAATTATGCTTCCTCTGATTTCGCATATTATATCATTTTGATATTTATATATGAATATTTGATTTCTTATAAAGTTACATATGTTTTATTATGTTTTCATATAATAAACGTTTTGTCAAATGTTTTGATAATTTGATGGTTGGGTAGTATGCTCTGATCTTTAAGGCTTGTGCGAGATGGGTCCGGCTCCTATAGACAGTTCACCTCGTACGCCGGTCACGGGATCACAATAGGTCGTGACACTAAGACTTGCTATTTACTTTCTCTCTCATTTCTACCTTTCTAACCCAATCGAGCTATTTACTTGCAATCTTATTTCTGGGTTGGTATGAGATTAAATCTGTTATACTCTTGGGTTGATTTTGTGTCAAGCAAGGTTATTTGCTTGGGGTAGATATGTTTTCTTGTTGTGCCTTAGAGAAAAAAGAGTGGTTGCTAGTGAGTCTTAGAAAACTAATGGGTAACGATTTTCTAGTTAAGCCCAAAAAAACTAGAGGTTTCGTTTGATTGTTTTGTTCTAAAAATAAGTGGTTTCAATTTTCTAGCTGAGCCCACAAAAAATTTTGAGCCTGCAAAAACAAGGTGTAATGATTTGCCTGTTGATCCCACAAAAGCAAGTTGTTGTAAATGGTTTCCCTCCACCCGGAAGTGAGAAGATAGTAGATTGAATTTCTCTAGTGGATCTAGCGGAGTGGACGTAGATCAAGGAGACCGAACTGCTATAAATCGGATTAATGCTCTCTTCCCTTACTCTCTCTTATTTGCTTTGCATTTGCGTTTGATTTATTTTATTGTGTGTGGATTATATTGTTTCCACATTTAACTTTGATTTTAGTTTAAAAAAACTTTGTTATTTGTTTTAGTTTACAAAATATTTTCAACAAAATTTTTAACTTGCTAAAAATCCAATTCACCCCCATTTTGGATTGCCATTGCTATTGGGACCGAATCTTACACGTGTTTGATTGAGTTTATTGCAAGTGTACCATAGTCGATGTAGTAATAAAACCCTTGGAGTTTTCCTAGAGTGTCGAATCCACAAGGAATATGTATTAGTTAATTATCGAAAAGCAAAGAAAAACGATAAAATCAGAGAATTTGAGTTGTGGAGGGTTTGATTTTTAAAACATAAAATGAAATGACAAAGTAAATAAAGGCGTTTGGATCACTGAGATGCAAGCAAATGCTACTATTTACTAAATCAACAAAATGGGTTTTTGTGGTATGAGTGTTCTCTCCACTTTACACTCTTAAAACCTCTCTCGAGTTCATTTAAGTTATGTCTACATTTATTATGAGGGTCTTTTCGGCCTCACCTAACTAAGTTAGGCTCATTAAGTCTATCGAGAATTTCATTGAACACCTTGTTGGCAATGAATATGTCTATTACAAAACCTAACATGTTTGACGCAAGTAGACCTAACCTAAACTTTTTCTTTTGATTAATCATTTAGGCATGTCACAAACACCATTGTGGTGATCAAGCACAATAACATTCAAACAAAACAAGTCATCAAATCAACCATAGCAATAACTTAAGAACTCAAGAACATAAACAAACCCATTCAATAAACTTAGTAAGTATTCATCAATACTTATAACTCAAAATCCAAACTAAAAATCTAAACTACCATTGTTCAAAAAAAATAAAAATAAACATTAAGCTCAAGAAGAAAAACAACATCACAAAAAATAAAAAGAGAAATGGAAATCAAAATATGAGGGGATTCATTTCCAAGACCATAGGTCTCTTCAAGGAACCCCATTTCTTTGTCTTGGCTCCTCTTCTCTCTTGTCCCTTCTAAACCCTAGGACAGTTGTCCAAAAGATGCCACCTTTTTATTCCTTGGTCCCCACAACTTTGCAAAATCCATCACTTTCTCTCTTTTCACTCTAGGAGGGCCACAGTTGTGGCTGTGTGGCCGCCTTGACCATGGCTTTTGGCCATAGTCTGTAATCATTTTGGCCACGGTCGTGGCCTTTCTTTGCTTCCTTAATGAGTGTAATTTTATGGGCAATAGAGTGCGACGGTCATGGCCTTGACTGTGGCATAGGGTGTGGTGCTCAAAATTGCCCCACACCATGGTCATGACTCAGGGTGTGGCAACGACCATGGCGCACTATCGTCCGGTTTTCTTCGTATTTTTTTCATTGAGCTTGCAACTTTAAAAACAAATTTTTTCATGCCTTTTCTTCTTTTTTCCATATCATTTCATGCATTCCTCATCACCCTACATATTATACAAAACACAAAGGATAATAATGCTTGGAATTCTTGCTAGAATAATATGCACTTTTAGCTTACATCAGTGTTCTTTCATTTATTGTTGTTAGAATTGAGGCAACAACAAAATCTTTTAAAAATATTAAATAAACCTTTTAAAAACCTTTTAACTAACATTCAAAACTGAAAACGTAAGGTACTTTCTCTTTCCGGACCTAAGCTCTATTGCTCATCCACCATTGCCTCCTCTTCCTCTGCTTTTTCACTTTTACATCGTTATTCGGTTCTGTTTGTTCTCCTCTGATTTCCTCCCTTTGTCACCTTGAGATTTTTGTTTCTTTTACTGACTTTTTGTTTTTTTCTGAAGGGAACGGAGCAATACAGAATAGAAATGAAGTGCAAAAGCGGGTTAGGTGACAGGTTTGGAAGTAGATCCGACGAAGGTGGGTGATTTCAGTGGTGGTTTTTATGATGAATGGTGATGGTGAAGTGGCTTCGGCGGAGGATTGAATTTTTTATTTATTTTTTTATATTTTTTGTGACACACATGTTCTGTCTTACTATTTTTTATACTGGCAACTATTGAAATGGTATTAATGTGTAAAACGTTTTTATCCAACACCAGTCTATAATTTTTCAGTTGTTTATCTGGTCAAAATCCGCCGTGTTCATTGGTTTATCAAATCAATTATCAATTGTTTGACAATAATAGTAAATTTCTAGGTGGTTCTGCAAACTATTATCATCAAAATGTTCTGTTCTTCTTGTTGTGATGAGTTTTGTTTAAAATTTTTGGTAAGTAGTTTATGGCAAGTCTGCTATGACCTCTTGTTCTGGAATGTCAATATATTGATTCAATATGTGCTTCATGAATTTTACTCCACCTGATCAATGTCAACACTGTTAGATATAATAATGAACTTTAAAAAATTATTTAATATAGTTTCTGAAGTCCATAATTTTCCATAAAAATTATCCCTAGAAAGATACATTGCTATAACCTCATGTTCTGAAATATACAAATTATTGATGAATAAAATATTTCTTTCTGAAAATATTTTAGTTCAATGTGTAGTTCATTCACGAAACTTTTCAGTTGTTTTCTCGAGTATTAGTTCTACATGAAATACTGGTTTTGTGCAAGTTGAATTCATATTTTAATGCTTAATTTTTCTTTATTAATTTGTGTGTTTTTCTCTGAATATTTTAATCGGATGTGAATTGGTGCTTTACACTGCAAGTTATGAATGTTCAAAAATTGCATGTTGAACATGTTGAAAATCTGGAAACTTTTCAGAAATCTGGTTTTTTGTTGAAGTTGATGATTTCATATTTTAAGATGAATTTTCGTTATGATTTGATTCATGTAAGCATTCAAACAAAGTATGGATTGAAAATGCAAAATGTGGGCTTTACAACTAAACAAATGGAACCAAATTTGAACAACTCTACAAGAAGATGTGAGAGAGCAAATATTGAAAGCTGATTACCGTAATTTTCTGGGTTTTTGGTGAAGAACACCAAGAACATCAAGAACACAATAATAATAATAATAAATTAAAAAAATATATTTAATATAGTTTCCGAAGTCCACAATTTCCGTAAAAATCATCTCTAGAAAGATACTGAAATATACAAATGATTCATTAATATTTTTTTGGAAATTTTAGTATTATTACTATTTTTCCAATATATGAGGAGAAAATAATTTGTAATAAATATCTCTGTTGTTGGAGCTTGCAAAATTTAATTTCCCAGGGCCAAGGAACACATGATTTTTGTGTGTGCTGCGATTTTACTTTATTTATTTATTTATTTGGTTTAACGTATTTGATCGTCTCTTTTTTTTTTTCCTTCCAATATGAAATAGAAATTTTAAATTACAAAATAAGTTGGGATAAAATAAAGTGGAGATGGACAAATGATAATCGTAGATGTTACTCTGTTGTTAATCGATAAAATATATCAATTTTTTTTAAAAAAGTTATTCCTAAAATTTTCTAGTAACAAAAAAATAATTGAATTATTGATTTTTTTGTCAGATATTTTGTTTCAATTTTTTTAATATTGTTCCCCATTTTTTTGATTTGAAACTCGGGACCTTTGGTGAATTTAGATTGAATTGCGAGTGTGCCAAGAAATTATAGCGTTCATAAACTGAAAATTAGAAGTGATTGAATGGAAAACACACTCGAGAAATCAAACTATTTGAAATGATCAAAGAGACATAAATCATTCGCTATGAGTCTCTTGCGTCTTTAGCAATAATAGCAAGAATACAATGATAAAATGATAAATTGAGAGCTTTATTGAAATTAAAAGTTGAGTACAAAAACTTGAGAAGAAGATATAATAGAGAACAAAAGAGAGTTAAAGTTGAAGAACAAAATGAATAAAAAGATAAATTAACCCATTGGGTGTTGTGTTGTTGTTGGAGAGATGTGTTGAGAGCTCTTTGCCAATATAATGTACTCCTATTTATAATATTTTGCTTGCTTGGCTACCAAGAGTCACGTTTAGAACTCCACCAATTACTTCTGTAGATTATTCCTCATGTCCCTTGCAATATCATGACTTTCCTTTTGCTTCCAAGATTTCAGTAAATGGAGTTTTGCTGCTGCAATCGTTCCTGGGGTCACTTGGTCCCCAATGTAATATTTACGTTTCTATCATCACATATTTTCTTTGCTGTGAATATCTCCTTTGGTCCCCAAGGTGATATTTACATTTTTGTCACTCCCTCAATAATCATTTCCTTTCTTGTATGTCTTGACTTTCCTCCTGTTTCTAATCTTTGTCCCCAAGGCAATATTTTATGAAAATCATTTTCTTATTTGCATAATTCCATTCCTTTGCAATAATTGCAAAATTATGGCGGAAACAATTGTCTCCCTCGTGTTTATGGTTTGAGCAAAACCGAGAATACAGATAAAATTTAATTTCCTGCCATTTCCTTGAGATTAAACTGATGTCTCCTGAAAAAGTTGAAGGTTCTCCTGCAAAAATGGATTGTCCTCCTGATAAAATAACTGCAGCATTTATACTTTGCAAAACTTTGTTTTCCTAGTACTGTAGCTTTAGAGCACCGTGAAAAATTCTGGTGGCCTATAGTAAGCCTACCACTTGAATTTTTATTTTTTATTCCTCCCGAAACAAAAGAAGAAATTCCCTTGACAATTGAAACTCTTGCAAAAAATTTTCCTTTGCAGATGCTAAGCTTCAGTAAAGCACAGGTTCTAAAATATGGTTGCCATATCTGGGTTGGATCAAAGAGGCCTACCACTTTATTAGTATTATCTTCACTTAACCCATCACAAACCACTACCAGAAATCCAATTCCAAAAGCCAAGCAATCAAGCCAAACCCAAGCCAAAACACCACTCTTTTACGCCAAACCAATTTCCTGAACCAAACCACTTTAACCCACCAATCGAACCAAAACCCCAACTCAAACTGACCCTGCTAATTTAACCAAACCAACTCTTCTGACCGAAACAGTTCAACAACCCATAAAAAGCCCAAACAAGGCCGGTTCATCCAACAAAACCAACCCATTCCTTGTTTCTTTCAATTTCGAAAACAAACGGTGAGAGTTCCTCCCCCCTTTTATCTCCTCCTTTGCCGTCGACGCCACAAGCCCACTATTGCGGCTTCTTTTCCGTCCGCCATTCCGCAAGCCAGAGAAAAGAGCACTGTCGCCGAGGGCCCTCTTCGTCGGCCTCTGGTAAGAGGGCCGTTGTCTTCTGCATCTGCATCGTTGTTTCAGCCGCCTGAGAGCCTTGTTGTTGGTCTCCCGGAGTCGACGTCGTCAGGTCACTTGAAGAAAGGAGCCGCGCCGCTGGGGAGAGGGCTCGCCGTTGTTCGTCTCGCTTCAGTTTGTTATGCCAGGTGGAGGAGAAGCCGTCCGCCAACGCAAGCAGCTTCCTTCGTCAGTTTGTCGTTCGTTGCTTCGTTATCTACTGGCAAGGAGCCTGTTGGTTCTTAAGGTAATCTTCTAACTCATACCTCCAATTGTAGCTCCAAGATTGAATATGAGTATGTTGCCTTTCTTTGAAAACAGATTTTTTAGTCAATTTGATTGCCTGATACTGGTGTATTTGAGGCCAGAAGCATGCATTCGGCCTGAACTGTGAGTTTAACGGAGTATCATTGCAAGCAATCTAGCTTGGGACTTCTGTAGGATTACTTTGTTGTTGACTGATCATGCTGTTGTTGAATGTTGAAAATAAATGGCCAGGTCAAATAAGGGAAAATGCTGCCGAATTTTTCAGAAATGTGTTATTTCCTCTCTGCTGCCAGAAAATCAAGCTGGAATCTTGTGAAGACAATCGTAAATATAAATTCTTGAGTTTAATCTCTGATTTTTTTTTATAATCGTAATGGCCACAAAGCCTACTAAGAACTGAACCTTGTTCTTGCTTTCTTTGTTTCTCTGCAGACAGCAAAATCATGAAAGAAACAAGAAAAACTTGCAGTCCCTTGGCCAGTCTCAGAGTTTGTCACGGCAGGATTGGAGGCCCTCTGAATTCCCACAATTCAACACCCAAATATTTGAAGAATTTCCAAAGAGGAAGAGCGAGATTCCTGCAGAGGCATTTATCCATCAAAGGATTTTTTCAGTTTACTGTAGGAGAATTTTGGTTTTCAATTTCCAGACTTCTAGGCCTTGTCCCTGTACACAAACTGGTTTTGGCTGAAAATCACAATTGTATGACAATGTGTTTATTGAAATCAATGAGAAATGGCCTGAGGCCAATTTCCAATTAATTCTCTTATTTTCTTTTTCTCTGGTATGGTTTGTAAGAATGGCCAAAGAACAACTCTGCAGGTTGATAATATTTGAACTGAAATTTTTCCACATTTTGCGGCACAAGTTGCCTGCAATACTGTTGATTTCAACTGTGGCAAACTTTGTTAACTCTCACCTCTCTTTACCAAATTGCAGTGGCTATAAAACCTATTGCATTTATTCTCTTTTTTTTTTTTTGTATTTTCATTTTTTTTCTTTTATTCTCTTAGGATTTATTCAATTTTTTTCTTCCTGAGTTACTACCATTTTTCAAAACAAGGGGGTAGTACCCTTTTTCTAACAATATGTTAGCCCGAATTTATAACAAGTGATATTTCAAACGACCTTAAATTTGGTCAGCTTTCATGGTGAGTAAAATTGCTCTCTATCAATGGATCATCTCCTGTGAAAGGAAAAATGGAATTTGTTCTTCCTAGAGGACCCATGTTTCTTAGTATCCCTACAAACACAAGATATAAAACCCAAACGAGATAATTTTAACAAATGAAATAAAAGAAAACCTTACCTTATCCGGAGGTTCTTCAAAGAAAATCCTCTCCATTTTTTGTGGAGATAAAAAAATAAACTTCTTTAGAGGATGCTCTCTTGACAGATGTTCCTCTGTTGGTTGTTCTCTTGGGGACGTGTCCTTTAGTGGGTGTTCCCCTGTTGGGGACTGTTATCTTAGAAGTGGTTCCTTTGGGGACGGTATCCCTGTTGAAGTTTGTTCCCCTGGGGACATGTCCTTTGGAAACAACTCTTTTGGAGATGAATCTGCTGGAGGTTGTTCCTCTGGCGACAAATCCTTTAGAGGCTGTCCCCCGAGGGTTTTGGTGTTGTCCCCTATGGAATTCTTATTGATACCTTCTTTTGCCTCCACCTTCATAGTAGATTCTAAATCTTTTGCCCCATGTGTTTTTTTTTTCTACGGGAGGCACATATTTTGCTTCCTTTGCCAAGCGTTTCACGCACTCAATGAGCTCACAAAAAAGTCTCCTCAATTCTAGAAATTTTTCTCTCAATTCTAGAAAAATTTCTTCCTTTTTCCGATAACTTTCTTCCATTATCCTAGCATTCTCTTCAAAAACTTTCGTATTTCTTTTTCATAGCCCAAGCTTATAGATTGGTGGCCTCTCACATGATTTTCATGGTACTCTTTATGGATATTTTGGCCTACCATCTCTTCAGACCAACCATAGTATTGGTGGTCATCGTAATAATCTGCTTGGGGGGTTGGAGGATAATACGTCTCTTGGTCACATTGTTTATGTTGCCCCCGAACCCGTAGTCGTATTCGAAGCTTTACGCAGTGGGGTAACCCTCCTGCGCATAGTCGTAATAATAATAGGGATGTGGATTCATTTCTTCATTAGCTTTTCTCACCCTTACTGTTGCAAGAGCCTCTTCTTCCAACTGGTAATAGGAACCGGGCTGGCAGCTTTCATATTCATCTTGGTTGTAGAACGACATCATAACATCATTGTGCCCATCCCACCGAGCGTGCCATTTGATTGTTCCCCATTTTTGATTTGAAACTCGGGAATACAATGGTGCCCTTTGGTGGATTTGTAGATTGCGAGCGTGCCAAGGAATTATAATGTTCATAAACTGAAAATTAAAAGTGATTGAATGAAAAATGCACTAGAGAAATCAAACCTCTTAATCAAACGATTTGGAATGATCAAAGGACATAAAGCATTCACTATGAGTCTCTTGCGTCTTTAGCAACAATAACAAGAACACAATGATGAAATGAAATTGTTATTGAAAATCAAGGTTGAGTACAAAAATTTGAGAAGAAGATATAATAGAGAACAAAAGAGAGCTAAAGTTGAAGAACAAAATGAATAAAAAGATAAATTAACCCATTGGGGTGTTGTGTTGTTGTTGGAGAGATGTGTTGAGGTCTTTTGCCAATGTAATGTACTCCTATTTATAATGTTTTGTTTGCTTGGCTACCAAGAATCACGTTTAAAACTCCACCAATTACTCCTGCAGATTATTGCTCCCCTTGCAATATCATGACTTTCCTTTTGGTTCCAAGATTTCAGTAAATGGAGTTATGCTGCTGCAGTCGTTCCTGGGGGTCACTTGGTCTCCCAGGTGATATTTACATTTCTGCCACTTTCTCAAGGATCATTTCCTTTTTTACATATTTTGACTTTCTTCCTGTTGCTAATCTTTCTCCTTAAGGCAATATTTTATGGAAATCATTTCTTTATTTGCATGATTTCATTCTTTTGCAATAATTACAAAATTATGGCGGAAACAAATATGAATATTTTTTTCTTTTTAATCTAATATATCTTATTTTTTATTTTTTTTGGATGGAATTAATATATTGTTATATTATTTTTGAAAAAAAAATATACGTAACATTTTAACACAAATATGTGAGTGAAAAGTACCACTTGTCCCAATTAAAAAAAAAAAGAAAGAAAAGTAGACGATAAAAAGAAGGAAAAGTGGGCAATAAAAAGAAAGAAAAACAATATATATGTGGAGGGTGGACAACAATAAAAATGACATTCATTTGAAGAACACTTTTTTTTTTTAAGAGAACACGTGTATTATGCATGAAGAAAAGTGGTTGTTCCATGTTTTAAGGAAATAAGATATCAAAGCGTGTTTTGTGGTAGACGTGTAAAAACTGAACCGAAACCAGCGAACCGAACTGAAATCAGACCGGTCAAAATCGGTCAAAATTGGAATCGAACCGAAACTGGAATCGGTCGACCAAAACCGGCGGTTTACGGTTTAGGTTCCGGTTCTACGTTTTACAAACCGACGAACCGTCGGTTTAACCGGTGGTTAAAACCGGCGGTTCATTGGACCGTTGGAACCGCCGATTCAACCGTCGGAACCGGCGGTTCCAACGGTTATTTTCTTTTTTTTTTTTGTTTTTTTGTTTTTAAGTTTTTTTTTTTTTTTTTTTTTCAACTCTATAAATACCCCACCCAATTCTTACCAATTTTACACCATTTTTTCTCTCTCAATCTCAATCTCTTCTACACTCTCTCAAAAATTTATTTTTCTATAAATTACTCTTATTAATTATTTATA
>CAODLS010680727.1:0-10119 GCA_948243855.1 Flueggea neowawraea | reverse complement strand
CAATTGAAGCAACGGTCAAGTGTTGGTCGTTCACGTACGCAAGCGTAAAAAGTCATGTACGTCACATTGATCTAAAGTACGTGAGATGGAGTTTCAAGTACACGAGATGCTCCAGATTGAAAACAGAAGCTACTAGATGGTTCAAACATAGAAGTCACGTACGTCAGTTATTATTCACGTACGTGAACTGGGAATCCGCTATGATCAACATACGTGAATGTACTTATTACGTACGTGTTATGAACATCAAGTCAGGTCACTTACGTAAGATTTGTGAAACGTACATGAGAAGACTCTGACAGTGTATTAAATATGCCCCATTTTGGACCACAACGGCTATAAAACACCCCACAACGGTCTAAAATTAAGAGAGAGGTATAAATACATGCTTGGGAGGCCAGAAATAAAAGACACAACATCTGGACATTGAATTCTTACAACTACCAACCATCAAAGCATTGAATTTCTCATTTATTGATACAAGTGTATTTGTTCTCTATTTCATTCTTCATTTTCTTTTATCACTAGCTTATACTTTGTTGGTGAGTGTTTGTGAAAACATTATTTAGAGTGATTGTGAGTGGGATCAAGGGTAGATCCTTATGTTGGTTTTTGTTCTTGAACTGAAATCAAGAACCTTGTAAGAGTTCTCACTTAGCTAGAAAGTGAAGTTGTAATCTTTGAGAAGATTGATAGTGAAAATCCTAAGTGGTGATACTTAGGTAGTGAATGTAGGCATCGAGTTGGCCGAACCACTATAAGTTGTTGGTGTTCTTTCTTTTATCGCACTTATTTTCAAAGAAAATTCAAAGCTTCTATTACCACACTGAAAATATAGACTTGCACTAGATGATGGATCTAGGGAAAATTCGAATGCCAACAGCTTGTTTTCAAACATATTTTGTAGGAAAGATCTTTCAACTAATAGCATCAAAGTGATTCGGTTGCTCTTTCTAAGCTCCTTGGGTTGATCATTGTCTGGGCTGCTCCTATGTCGACTCCAATAGCTTTGACAGGACAATCATACTTGGACTTGAGAACTTCAATTTCAACATGGGGCACTACAAATGTCTGAGCTGAAAGACAAGGAATAACTTCATATGCTTCATGATAATGAGTTGAAATCGAGCTGTCAGAGTCAAAGACTCTGAATCTGAAGATGGTACTGTGAAAATAGTATTATCTGGATCTATTGAACTGCTTTTTTTGAAAAAATAGACTCCAGATCTTCTTTAGGATTGAACGGTGAAATCTTCATAACTTGTTGGATGATTCTTGCAGATTTCTCCTTATTGGGGGGCATTTTTTTTGAGAAATGCCGTTTTTGTTTACAAATAAAACAACGATCAAACTTCTTCTTAGAGGTTTTCTTTCTACAAAAATGAAAACCTTCCTTTCTCCTTTGGGAAGAGAACTTCTTTTTGCTTCCTCTCAATAATTGTTTCTTTGAGTACTTTTTCCAATGTTGTTTTTTCTTTCCAATCCTACAATCACAATCTTTTTCCTAGCACTTTACCTTAAATAAGACTTCTTACAAGCCTTTGCCACAGAGCGTCTCTTGAAAACATCTTGAAGATCTTCCTCTGGGAAAGTAGAAATGAAAACCTGTTTGAGCTCTTGCTGTTAAACCCTCCAAGTTGATAATAAATCTTTAACATTCTTTGGAAATGGAGATAGAGATCTCCTTGTTTCAGTGAACAACATTTCATTTCATTATGCCCATACTCCATTTGTTGCATAAAGCTTTTGGAATTTCCAATAAACTCCCGATAGATTGCTCCTAAAGCTTGCTCAATCTGGGAACTAATGAATTGGACTTGTCTGAAATGTCCAAGAGAATTATACGAATCCCTCAAAGTTCCAACAAATATTGAGGCTAGATTTTTGAGGATTTCTTTTATTGTCAATTCTGGATTATTGCGTTGGAGATCTACCCAAGCACTCATTTCTAACATTCTTTCTAGTCTTTTTGCAATAGGAATGTCATCAAAGGTGAACTAGGGACCTCTTTTTGGCCTTTTCTCCTTTTTATTGGGCAAAAGGAGAAGATTTAGATTATGAGGGGTCTTCTGTATAATAGTTTTTTTCTTCCATATGAGCTAACATGGATGGTCCTTCAAGAACATAAGCAGACATGAGTATGGAAGTGAGGTCTTTCTGATGAGCTTTTGAGTCGGTGGACAATTTGACTCATCTGTGAATGATTCAAAATTTTCTTCAAATTAAACTATATCAGAAAAAGATTTGATATTTGAATTTGAAACGGTCTCAGAGCTAGATCTATCTTCATGCGTGTCTGTAGATGAATCTATATCAATATTGTCTTTTAGTGGAGCAAAAGGATTTTTTTTAAACACCATATACTATGTTGGGGGGCTTTCTTTCTTCTTGCAGTGTTAAAGGGACATTTGGTGAGGAAGACTGTTGTGTTAGTTCAGGGAATTGCTGCTTCTTTTGTTTCTTCTTTGCAGCTTCTCGCTTTTTGGATGCCTCATATTCTACAAAAGTAGAAGAAACCAAAGGCATTGCATATTTTTTTTCTTACTCCATGAACCATTGAGAAGAAGTTGGTTCTAGAAATTGCATAAAAGACCTAGATGGAGGATCAAAAAGAGAGAGATACTTCAAATCTTTTTGCATTTCCTTCATCCGGACCTTCAAGTTCTTCAATTTTGCTTCTTTTTGGTCAAAAGACGAGCCAAAATTGATTATCAATTGCCATTTTTTCAAAGTTTTCTCAAGCTTGGAAATGTTATTGTTCACCTCCTGATGGAGGTCTTTTATTTTTTCATTAACATGTTATAAAGCAGAGTCATATTTTTCCACAACATGGAGAATTCTAAAACATAGCATAAACAAGGGAAAATTGAAAGCGATACACCAAATAAACAACCAAAACCAAACCAAGCAAAAAATCAACAAGAAATCAACTGAAAACAACTACTAACTAGCTAAGGCAAATTAAGCAAAAAATCAACCAAAAAATAACCAGAAATCAATCAAAAAACAACCACTAACCAACTAAAATAAATTAAGCAAAAAATAACTAAAAAAACCAGAATTCAATCTAAAAAAATCACTAACCAATTAAAGCAAATTAAGCAAAAAATCAACCATAAAATAACTAGTATCAATCGAAAATAACCACTAACCAACTAAAAAAATTAAGATTTACAATTAATATAATAACCAACTAAACAGAAATATCATCGACTTATTGCATGGTAAGTACAATGGAGATAATTTTTGGAGAATGACAATCAAACACTAGAAGAATAACACCATTAAGCATGCCCTTATATTTGTCAAGAATAATGATTTCGGTGCCATTTTGGTCTTGCTTTTTTTTAAGGTATATATTTTCATCACCATTAAACTAGTGTTTGTTTTTTATAGGATTTATTTTGTTATTTTTATATTTTAAATTCAATATTTATTTTTTTGCTAATTGAACTCTCTTTCTTTTTTAATATTAAAAGTTTTTTATTGTTTTAGTGATGCATATCGGGTTCTTTCTAGTTGTTTCTTGGTGTTTAATACTATGAAAAAGCAAATGGAAACGCAAAATAAACCAAAAAAATCTAAATCATAAAATATGATGGAAAACAAACAATAAATAAAAAAATAGAACAATAAATAGAAAATAAAATACCATTAAATGAAAATAAAAATAATAATAGAGTGTAATTCAATTTAACTAAACTTGCAAAAAAATTAAATCATTTTACTGGATAAGATGGAAAAAAATGATTAAGCAAAAAAAAAGATGATTTTTTTTTAAAAAATGCTTAGGTCGGATTAATACAACTGACCCAACTTGGATGTTAATAATAAACATTTATAATGTGAATGGTACCATAAGCCGTAATTTTCTCTAAATATATTCTTATATATATAAATGAGTACAAATCGAATTTCTATACGGGCCTAGATTTCTTTTGTGGCCCGGCCCCATACTCTACATTTTTCTATTTTGTACTCAAATTAAAGAATGTTAATAATAATAAACATTTCCTGCTAAATGCGTCACTATTATTCTTGTTTTTATAAGCTTTTCATCTGCAAAGAATTAATGGGTAGTTTTTTCTTAAGAAATTTGCAGCAATATTGATGCTTCCAAGTGAGGACCAAAGTTTTGAATGATGAACATATAATGAAAGGAGATTTGTTGGCCAAGATTTGTGTTTGGAACAAATGTGCCAACATAAGAAACCCTTGCAATAAAGATGATAATTGATTGCAGAAACAGGAATAAAAATTACCAAACTAGGCATCACGAATTTTACGAAGTTATCATTTCATCTTTTAATTTGTATATGAGTGTTAATATTAAGTATATATTTAATGACATGCATGGATCAAATTTAAATATGAGTGCATCAATATATTAATGATGCATTGGAAATTTCAATTATATTAAATAAATTTGTATTAATTTTTTAGTTATTCAATATAATTTTAAAACTATATTAAAGAGTATTTTAGGAATAAAACTTTAGGATAATATTTTTTGAACAAAAATACCCATATTGATCCAAATATATTTGAGTAAAAAATCTTTATTGTTTGTATATATAGCAGCAAGAGTTGAACTTCACGGACATAGGATAGGCTGTAAGAAAGTTGGCGTGCATTAATGCATGAAGAGATTAAGGAAAAAAAAAAACAACAAAAGGAGAGGTATCTATTTCGGTGAAAAAACAAAGAAAGGGCGAGAGAAAAGTAGACCGACAAAAGAAATTAAGGGACCAAAATCAGTTCAATTAATGCACGGCGATTAGCAAGGAAGAGTTCAGTAGATTATATTTACTGAAGAGGTGTGGCTGTTGTAATTCTCAGAAATTCTTAGCTGAGCCTTGAGTTGACGAACTTGGGTTTTGGATCTGGAGGCATAAACCGTGGCTAGACGTTGTCATGCTTCCCTAGCTGTATTAACACCAACACAACAACACTGTCCGACTAAGGACAAGTTGATCCTTGCAATACCAGTCATTGTAAGCTGGATTTGGGTCATCGTTTCCAAGACTGGGAGAGGGTGCTGATGTGGATGAATCAATATGGTGGATGAGTCCAAGTGCACGCAAGCCATAAAAGATAGTTTGTGGGAGTCAGCTTTGTTATGACCTGATTTTGGATATTGGGTATAGAAGAAGGTAGAGAAGAGAAAGGGGAGGCCGAAGCCAATGTTTTGGTGATAGGCTAGTCCATGGATTATACGTGGTTGTTAGAGTGTGGTGTGCTCTATACCATGTTGTAATTCTCAGAAATTCTTATTAATCACATTGAAGAGTGCAACGCAACTAATATATATAGGTGCAGTTAAGACAAACAAGTAATTGAATTGGAGTGAAACTAAAAGACAACTGCACTAGATTAGAAGATTAGGCATCAGAACATATATTCTTATCAGTGGGAACCTATATTTTAATATATTGTCATGCTGCTTGAGTTTTACGTAAATATTGTCTTTACTATTCAATTACGTTTTTAGCATACATTTAATGTTATGGATATTTTACAAGAATTGTAGTTATATTTATACATTATTCTTTGTGTGTATTTATCGAATGAGATGTCTATTTTAGAGTATTACCAACAGCCTCTTTAGACTTCTTCCTCAAAATATAATATTTTATTTTATTATTTATCTCAAATTTTCAACTCAACTATATTTTTATTACAATCTAACTCACTTTTTTAATATTTTACTAACAAAATAACTAATAATTTTGACAAATCTACAATTAGTCCTCAAATTTATTGAGTTACTATTCACTCTCTAATACTATTCATCTATTTTATCAATAAAATATTTATTTTTTAATATTTTTTCTCTTCAATACATAAATTTTAAAAAAATTAACACACAAATAAAAATAAAATAATATATTTTTACTCCTTATTTTAAAAAGACTATTGATCATGCTCTTACATTGTACAATAGCTGTTGATTGTACTCTCACAGTTTATAGTGACCTTAATGGTCTTCACGTGGCATTCATAGTCTTTATAGTTATTATTAGTGGTCCATATCATATCACAGATTCCCATTTATGGCCACAGTATTATGATTATATTGCATTATTATTATTATTATTATTATTATTATTATTATTATTACTTGGTTTTAATTGGTTTCGAATACTTAATTATAAGTAGTTTATACAATTTATCAGAAAAACAATTCTTTTCTTAGTTGCATCAGTTTTAAAATATTATCAATTCTTTCAAAATCGGCATCGACCTACTAAAGACAACACTAAAATATTATCATTTCGTCGGATGCTTTAATCTCAGTGGAAGCTATAAATGGAACTGGTGTCGACGAATCGTATTTTGGACTTATTATTTCGGATTGTAAATTGTTGATTTCTACTCTTGATTCGGTTAGTGTTATTCATGTTAGTAGGGGGCTTAATTCTCTTGCTCACAATCTTGCAAGAGTTGCTGCGTATCTCCCTGATTACTCTTACTGGGAAGGTCCTTTCGTGTACCCGTTATAGGATGCTTTGTATTGCACAAGTTTGGATGAGTAATGAAGATTAATTATTCCAGTTTTTTTTAAAAAAACTAAAGACAGCACTAAAATTGTGTAATTACAAAACACACTAAATTCTTTATTTTATTTATATTTTTTTATCGAACTAAATTCTTGATTTATATGACTTCTAGAGTGAAGAAGATTTATGACTTCTAGAGTGAAGACATTCTGCCCTCGATTAATTGATTGCCAAAAGTGTATGTACTTTCCGTTTTTGTTTACTAAACTTTGAATTTTTTGAATTGAATCTGGAATGAGTTAGTGTTTTTTAGCCTAATCTTTTTTATTTATTTTTAATATAAAAATTAAATTTAATTTAATTTAATAAAAAAATGATAACACAATCAAATTGTTTTATTGCATATATATATATATATATAATGTGGAGAATAGCTTCGACCAATGTACTTAAGGGGTTTCTTTTCATTACTTGATAACAACTAATATTAAATGGGATATTTCTTTTTGGTGGATATAATGGTAAACATAATAAAAACAAAGTTATAGTAATAAATTAGATATTTTCCAAAGTTCTTTAGAATTTTTTTGATAAAAATTATATCAAAGTTCTTTAGAAGTATATGTTAATTCAAAACGAAAATCACATGCCCTTTCATTTTCACTCAAGAATCTAAAAAGAATAATATTTATGTGTACAATCACATTTGGTACGTCAATAAATTTTCAATTCTTGATATCTCAAATGTTAAAATCATTAATAAAACACATTGATAGTGTCCGAATTAATTTTTCGCTGTAATTAAAAAATATAGGTAATAAATAATATAACAGAAAGGTGAGTTCAGTCTATTAGCGAGTATATTCATTTTCATTCAGAAAAATTATAAAAGAAATAATTATTATATATATGCTATAAATAAGTAACCTTTCCATTCCAGGATTCAAGGGTTTCACTGCAATCCTAATACACAGCTAAGTTGAGTTTTTCTTCCATATATATCTATCGATCTAGAAAGCTCTCTCCAAGGCCATTCTCTCTTTTTCGTACACGCACAAACACACGTCGACAAAGCAATGGAGAGTGATAATATCGGAGAGAAGGTCTCTCTAACCATCCCTCTCATCCTCCAAGAAAAACGAAGCGACGTCGTAGAGGACGTAGAGGCAGTGATTGAAGATCATGACGGTGGCACTACCAACTTCTTTAAAACGTGCTTTAATGGTCTCAATGCTTTATCAGGTACGACGTGTTTATTGCGTTGATTTGAAAAACATTACTAGTTTCAATCACTAAAGGGTCTACATCTAATTCTCTTTTTATTTTCTTTTTCCTTTTTTATTTGGAACCCTCTCTTAAGCTTTTAAGTCTTGTTTGTTTTGATATATATAGCTAAATCTACTTTTTTTTGTCCCTGAAAGATGAATCAAACATCTTAAATTGTGTTCTTCCCCATTTAATCACCAAAACATGAAACAATCCAAAAAGGTATCAAAAGTAAAAGAAAATATGGAAAAGAAGGGAATGAATTAAATTGAAACAAAAACATTCAATGACAACAAAAAATGAATGGTTAGGTTTTGGGTCGATTTTCGAGTCAATGATGGAGTTTGAAAATTTCAAACAAAACTAATTTAATTTATTTTATAACTTTAAAACATCTGGCAAGCAAATCTTTTGCCCTTGAATAGTAAGTATCCTACCACGTTTGCGTATTTAGTTTGCATTAGGAGTCTAATCCCTAAGGTTTGGGGTCGTTATAGAAAGAGAGTAGTGGTTACGTTTGCCAAACTTTTGATGTGATCCATATTGTGATACAACTCTGACTCGGCGTTGCAATTGCAAGTGATAATAACTCCGAAAAGACCCCTACGGCTCTGCTATCACTTGTTTACGAAGTCAAAATTTATTGATATTGGGATCAATTACAAGACACGAATTTATTCTCTAATCGAAATAAATGAAATAACTTATATAAAAAAATATAGTTAACGAATTACTTTCATCTTTCTGGTGAGTTTCACTCCATTCCATTAATGTAAAACATATTTGACTACTGATATGAGAAATAAAATTTAAAAAGAAAAACTTGTTAATTAAAAGAAATAAAATTGAATATATTAAACAAACAAAATTAATATTTGTTAATTTACCTGTAAATGCAAAAGTGTATTTCAGTCAGGAGGAGTTAAATTACAGGTTGACTGACACTGCCACATGAGTTCATGATTGTATACCCTCAACTCTTTTATTCATAGATATTAACAGGCATCATGTTCAGCACTGCATTTTGCATTCATATACAAAGGGACGAAACAATGTACTGCATTCATTTTACAGTAATGGCGAATGACGACGACTTACAAAGTAGAATGATCCTTTAACAGTGATATAATCTGGTCCCAACCGGTTAGTGATGCCGTGCATATTTAATAAGAGCCTGTGGTGGTGGTTGTTGCCTCGTGCCACATGACATATTTAATTAATACATTTGTCCAGAACTTCCATAAGTTTTTTTATAAAAAAAAAATTTAGTTTTGTAATTATCTGCTAAA
Source organism: Flueggea neowawraea (assembly GCA_948243855.1). NCBI lineage: Eukaryota > Viridiplantae > Streptophyta > Magnoliopsida > Malpighiales > Phyllanthaceae > Flueggea > Flueggea neowawraea. The sequence continues at coordinate 1,064 of CAODLS010680727.1, read as the reverse complement.
AGCATTTCCATAATGTATCATTAGTGTAACTAAGTTTTCTTAACTCTATTCTAGTCACAAAATATATTTTAATCAATAATTGTTCTAATATTTCAAATTAATCTCAATAACTTCAGTACGTGTTTCAGGTTCATTTGAGTGTAGAAATTAGATTGACATGAGACTCTATTTACAAAGTATTGCTTTGCTTCTCCATAAAAAAAGTATTGTTTTACTTATTAAATGGGTTCATAATCTTAGTAGAGCTTTAGAGCATCTTCAATGCTCTTTTTAAATTATTTTTTTATTATAAAAAGTTAATTATTAAAATTTAACTCGAATATTCTCTTTATATCACTTTTTATAGTTAAAAATAAAGTAAATAGTGATTTTGACTAACTAAAAATAACTAATCCAAATGACTTTCTATTTTATAGTCATTAATGAAATCTATTAATCTATTTTCTCTTTTTTAATTCTCTCTTAAATATTCATTTACCTCCATCAATTACTATTTATCTCTTTTAATTTGATTTATCATTATATAATTTTAAATAGTTGAATTAAAAAGTAGAATTGGAGTCCAAAGATAATTTTACTTTTTATATTTAAAAATTATTAATTATACTCTTTATTTATATATTAACTATAAAAAAATATCATTAGAGATACTTTTAGAGTATTTTCAACGGTCTCTTTATTTTAGAGAGTTAAAATATACTATTTAATTTAATTTTTTATATTATTTATTTAAAAATTTAAACTTAAACCCTCTATATTTTATTAATGTAGTAATAAAATATCAATAAATAAATAATAAATTAAGTTAAAATTTTTAAATAACTAATATAAAAAATTAAATTAAATAATATATTTTAACTCTTTAATATACACAAATTATTGAGATATTTTCAATGGTAGAAAACAAAAATTTTTGGGTGGTAGAAATGAGTGAATTGTGTCGTTACGTACATTAAGGAATATTTCAGGCATCATCATGATGCCATCCTACGAACATAACTATTAACTCGTGACTCCTGACGTCCCTTCTTTCAACTGTTAATACTTGACCCATCAAATGCATT
>CAODLS010680587.1:0-10673 GCA_948243855.1 Flueggea neowawraea | reverse complement strand
GCCCCACCATCAACAGCCAGGGCAACCGATACAATGCTCCAACAAACCCCTTTGCAAAGGAGGTACTGTATAACCACACTCTGATACTGCGCTGTTCAATTCATCTTCACATCTAAATACACACAATGAATTCAACTTACTGAAAATCATAAACTTTCCTAAACAGGTGACAAAGAGAGTAGACACAGCTGCAGGCCAATGGAAGGGCTGGAACTGGAGATCTGAGGGAGACTTGTTGCTCAACGGTGCCTACTTCACTCCCTCTGGAGCTGGAGCTTCAGCGAGTTATGCCCGCGCTTCGAGTTTGGGTGCCAAGTCCTCTTCCATGGTTGGAGCAATGACCGGCGATGCTGGTGTCCTTTCCTGCCGCAAACGCCAGCAGTGCTAGACTTTCCAGTCGATTAAATTGGCCAAAATAGGCCAGTTAGTTAATGATTTTTTTTTCTCTTCTTTTTCAATTTTCAATATATTGCATAGCAGAACTTGGTATCACATTTATCAGCCATTGTTTTCCCTCCTGTCTATCTGCATTACCACCATATAATTGGCAAGTGTACATTTTTTGCACATTGTCATTATATTGTGACACCCACCCATACACTTCACACCTCCAGTTTGTCCATCTTTTTTTCTCAACCTCGGCCTGCTTCAATTGAAAATTAAACCAACACATCTTAGAAACAGGTGCGGAAGCGTTGTTCATTTGTTTCCCCTTTTGCTTATCTGTCCTAACCTCCCATTCCTGCATCTATATCTGTCTGCAGCGTCGGTCCCGTCCCCGTCGGTCTCTTCATACTGTGTCTAGTCTTTTGAGTCTAGGGTTCGGATGATTTTGTGACTTTTATTCATCTTTGGTTTTGTCTAGCGAGACGAACAAACGTTATGGGTTCCAAAAAAGATTTGAGTAATGGAAACACTTTATTGCAAATTATGCATACAATGAAATAGCAATAGTGATGTTTCTTGACCTTTTTACCTCTCTTTTCCACTTTTTTGCTTTGGCTATGGAGGCAACTTTGCTTTTGACTTTTGGTTGGTGACAATCATCTGCCAATATTAACATGATTCCCTCTCTGTTCTGTTCTTTTCTCGACTGCCCTGCACTTGCTGTTGTTTCTTTCTTCATGTGCGTTTACATGACCCACTCTCACATGGTTTAAAGCTAATTACCAACTACTAACCAACACCATAATGTCTCTTTTTGATCTTTGCTCTCCCAAAATGATGCATATTGCTTTACTCTTAAACTATTATAAGCCCTCTTAATTTGGTATCACCATCTAATCTCCAACTAACATCCAAAATATTATCTTTCCCAAAGACTGAGAGTTGAAGAATTCAAAATTAAGCAGAGTTTAACTGAAAAGAAAAAGAACAAGAAAAGTTAATATTGAAGATCAAATTCATTCTACCAATAACTTGTTTGCTCAGTTGTTAACATGTTGGCTTCTGCTGGATTACCTAATAGTTCAGGGATTGGTAGGTCGTAAGGTCGGGTTTGAAAATGCAAAACTTTTTGGTCACAAACTGTAAAACAAACATGGAATTGAACATCTCGTGGGAAAGAAAGAACTAATAAACAAGTCAAATTTAAACAAATAATACATCAAGACTCGATTCGGCTAAGTACGGTTTAATTACAGCTAGTATCCTGTTGAGAGATCACCGGCGTCACCGACCAACGTTTAGGGTAAGAAAGAAACGTTAAGATGCATTGCACATCAAGTGTTTAATTGAACTGTAGAAACACAGTACAGAAGGAAGTAAGGATAAGCAAGGGAAGAGCTGTAAATATCACATGGAAGATGACGGGAAAATCATGTTATGTATATGAACGTTGCTCTACCGTCACTCTCACTCCATTCCCCTGCACTTATCATTTCGTACATGAACTCTTCTTCCACTTGGTCTCTCTTGTTTTCACGTTAACGTTCACTTATTAACGTTATTGTTGTAAGTTAGTGGACTAACTGAAACTGGGAAAATATCAGGTTGGTTCAGGGATTCTTGCAGGATTAGGATCTTATGTAGACCGACATAGAAGACCAAATTTAATGAGAAAGAGCAAAGTTTGCACTCTCTTCTTTTGTGGGTCAAATCAATACCTTTGTTTCCTTATTCTCGTAACTCTTGTGTAGAAATAGAACCCAATGAGGATTGAGTGAAGCCAAGACATGTGCATTGCGTAATGAAGATTGGAGTAACATGATAAATTGACCATCTTACTGTTGGAGCATCTTAGAAGTTCTGAATATATTCTGCATTTTTCTCTCCTACTGAAAATTAAACATACGAGTCTAAAATAAGTGACTTGATGTTTGCCCAGAAATGAAAATGTCAAACGGTGCCTTAAACCTTATCTGGTTAGGTTGATATTACCCTTCGAAATTAGGTTTCCACACTTCCTACAGATGGGTAGGAATTTCTAAGAGGTAGGTTTACAGAATGAAATAGAGAGGCTGATGTCAATTTCATAACTAACTTGGGCAAATGCAGTTTAAAATCTAACAACTTCTCAAGCTAAAACCACTGTTGAATAAAAAAAAGGCTAACCTAAAACCACAACGGACAATTCTGGCATCATCCTCAAACTGCAACGTCCTGAAAACTTGGGCAAGAAAGCCATCGGAGCTGGGCTCGGGCAAACAAGTATTCTCGCTTTCCACTGAGCCCATGATGAAATCGTGTAACACTAACACAAACCAGTTGGGGCTCTAATCCGTTTCAGGAGGCCGAACCCAAATGCAAAAAGCACCAAGTCTCATCATTTCATTCGGCGGGCAAAGAAGCAATGACTAAAAGAAATATTCCAATGGATATAAAACAAAGGAATCAACAATCATAATGTCAATACTGCGTATGATGCTCTCATTCACCATTAAAAAGTAGCAAGTGCAAGTAGGAACGGCATCCAATAACAACAAGCAGTACAGTTTGAGCATAGTTGCTCATTTGTGTTCATGTAGACACTGTAGATAAGAAAAATACTCTTACACACATGTAGGAAAAACTTAGCAAAATATTTGATAAAGTCTCTGCTTCAGACCAAAATAATTCATTCCACTTGCTCTCCCACCAAAATCCTACTTATTGTTCTCTTCATGAGCATCCTCTCCTTTCTTCTCCTCTTCAACCTTCACTTTCTTGTGATTCTGCTCCACGATTTCTTCCTCAGCATCTTGCTTCCCTGTAATTTGAATGTAGATTAGCAAAACAAAAAGATGCAAAAATATTTATAACTACAAGGGCTAATACAAAATGCGATCAAGTAATTGACAATGTCCAAAACTGTGACATACTCTTGTTGTCAGGAGTTTTGGATTTATCATCCGTTTCAGATTCATCGATCTCAAAAGTGATACCAGCTTTGGCAAAGTAGTTTTTCACTTCCTCAAGTGCCCTGTAGCGGTGAGAGATCTTGTTTTTCTCTTCTTTTGGCATTTCAGCATAACTGCATAAAATATAATTAGGCAATGCAACAAGCTTATAAATTGCAAGACACAAAAATTAAAATAATTAGATTGCATACGTTTGCTCATAGCCATCTGGTTCAAAGATTGGATCCCATCCAAAATCCGGAGGTCCTCTGGGATAAACTATTTTTCCCTATAAAAAGTCAGAAGTCAAGTTATTTGGTGTACCAATTAAGTGCAAAACAAATGCAAAATAAAATTGTAAACCAAATTACCAAAATCCATTAAGAAATATTGATAGATACATGACCAAGACCAAAATTCCATGCCCAACATCAGCACTGAGAAAGATCACTCAAGATCTAAAAAAAGGTCCTGTAAGCTAAACGAGCATTGGAAATTTAACTTGATACAGTAGATATGACCTTAAAGTAGACAGAAAATGCAACTGATGTAGATTTAGCATTCACCAAGAACAAAGGCCCATACATGAATGACATATTCTTAAAATCATCAATTAGTTCATATCAACTTTCAGCTTTTGAATTTAAGAAACCAACAAAAATTCAGTTGCATTTCTTGTGTAGCCAATATCAGTAAACTTCCAACAATTCATATCATCAATGAAAGACATAATACCTACCATTGTTTTCCCAATTAGAGTTACCGGTTCCTCATCGGGGAAAGCAAAGGAAAATGCACACAAAGCATAACCAGATTTGTCATCAAATTGGTCCAATGTCTTATGAAGACCTAAAAAATAGGAACCCAAAATTTGTCAACCAATCAAAACATATGAAGTAAAGGAGGCAAAAATGGGTTAGGTATTTATACCTTCATTGCCAATCTTCTCCAGATACCACTTGCTGTGTGAATTAGAAACATACATTTAATTTTAACATTCAAGGAGCACAATGACAAACAGTCAGAATAAGGTATTTAAAATTATTGAAAAAACAAAAAGATGGGCGTTCACAATTTGCTTTTGATCTAGACCAGTGTGAAAAATGTACCAAATAACTAAGCAATTTCACTATAAAGTTAATCCAAAAGAATACATACCCGAATTCTAGGAATACTAATATTCTAAATAGATGGCATTCAGCAATAACCATAATTATAATCGAGCAATTAAAACACCATCTACAGACAGACCGTAGTCACTAAGTCGTCCACCTGTTCTTCATCATTGCAAAATTCACGGATAATAAACAATTTTATCTATCAACTCTGTTTCTACTCCAGTCAATTAAAATATGAAAGAAGCAAGTACAACAACAAACATACTTAACCTCAATACAAGACAGAAACGACTTACATGTAAGGTCCTGCAAGCAAATAAAAAAAGAACGATTAATACACACAAATATTGAAACACGAATGACAAACAAGAAGCCTAACCTAAACAAGCAAAGTTAAAACAGTACCAGGGAGACCCTTGAAGGCATTGAAGCAAAGACAAGTATCCTCCACCAAGACAGGACCTTGTACCTTCACATTACAACAACAACATAAAATCATCACCGAAACACAAAGAACACGAAAAACCCATTTAAGTAGGTTCAGAAATAAGTACCTTCTTAGCAGCTTCACGTGCCTTTTGCTTAGAAATGTCCTCTGGTTCTCCTTGCAACTCAGGAACTACAAACCCAAAACACAACCAACACAAAACACCAACATTTAATTCTAAAATATCATCAAGACAATCTTTATAGACAAAATTACGTTTTAAGGGTTAGAAATTGTACGGTCAATCTTCTGGGACTTTAGAGGAATCGAATTCCCCAATATGGCACGAACTTCTTCAAGCTTCTTAGCATTCCCAGTCACAAAAGTAACCCTCTGCTTCAGCACCACCGTCTTCGCCGCCGCTGCTGCAGCCACAGCCATGCTTCCGATCTTAGTGGGTTCTTGTTCCCGCTTTGCCTTTCTTTTATATGCTTTTGGTTTCTTTTGATAGCTTTTTTATGAAGTTAGGAAATGAGAAATGACTTTGGGGTGACTTATAGTGAAAGTGCTTTGGAGGTGTTTGTTTGTGGGGATAACTTAGTGACGGCGGTGGAATAAGGTATGTCAACAGTCTTCAGACTCCATGGAAAGTGGGAAATGAAAAGACAGTTCGGACGATTGTATTGGTCATCACTTTGTACGATGATGTTATTTTAATTTCTCTTTCTTTTTCCACGTGTCTTTCCGAATTATTGTAATTAATGCTAATTAATTACGCTACTCATATCTATGGTTTCTCTACCATTGGATACTCATATCTATGGTTTCCATTGAATTTAATATTCAAATGTATTTTTTATTTACTTTACGAGTCTATACTATAGAACGGGAATTGAATTATTAATTTTTTAGTGTTAAAGACGATTTTAATATTAATGAGTAACGTTTATTTGTTCGAATTGTTTTCCTTATGCATTGATTCTTAATAAAAACAAATTTTTGGATTTGTCTCGGCTTGTTCTGAAAGAGGGTTTTATTCCACTTAATTAGAAGTTGGGGGAAAATGAAGGGACAATTTGCTTGGCAAGGATGGGCTTAACTAAGAGGATAGAGCCAGGGGGAAATCATATTTTTATTAAAAAATAAAATTTTATTTTTGACAAATTTCACCTAAAATTTTAATTTTGAAAAATGTCAGAAAAAATAAACTGAAATTGACAAATGTTATATTAGCAAGAAATCGTGATTTTTTCTCTAGAAATTATTTTTTTGAGAAAAAATGAATTTTAGCAAAAAAAAATTATTTTTTCAGGTGGTCTTCAGAAGGTCTCCATGAGTCTTTAAAAGATTTTCATAAGTCTTCAGAATGTCTTCAAAAGAAAATTTTTAATTTTTTTATAATAAATTTGATTTAATCTAAGATTTCTCCATGTCTCTAAAAAAAGTTAAAAAAAATTATAAGAAATTTGATTTAATTATAGTTCAATTTACACAATATTTATAAATTTTAATTTAATTTAATAATAATTAATTTAGTATATAAAAATATATAAAAAAATTTATAAATTTTAATGGTCTTTAACAGTCTTCAAATGAAGTTTTCAAAGATATTCAGATGTCTTCAAATAGTTTTTAAAAGTTTTCGAAGAATCTTTAAAAAAATTTCAAAAGATCTTCAAAGTTATATAATGGCTTAAAAAATACAAAAAGTCTCCAAAATTGACAATGTTATATAAAGATCTACAAAAAAAATCTCCAACAATATACAATGGTCTTCAGATGTTCACAAAAAATATACACAACTCCCAATACAAGATATAATTTCAATTTTTTTTCCAGATTAAGCCAAAAACAAACTAAACCGAGATGAATCAGTACGACTAGACTCGTTGACAAATGGTTGGTGTTTGATTAAGGTGGTGTTGTTTAACGTTTTCAGAATATTAGGCCAACACAGAGGTCTTTATCAAGTCCATTACCACACATTAATTAATTATTCAATAAAACGTTCAAATTAGATTATAATTAATCATCAAAAAACAAAGTTATCAGTTAAAAAAATCTGGAAAAGTCAATGAAGAATGTGTTGAGTAATTTTACTTTTTTCAGATTAAGCCAAAGCCAAACTAAACCGAGACTGAAACCCTAGCCAACAAAAACAACAGTACAATCACACGTCACGTTCTGAAACCCTCGCCGTCTGGTAACCGTCACGCCGCACGTCCTCTTGTCGTAAAACCTTAGTCGTCTCGTCTTCTCTGTCGCCGCCACGAAATTCGACACAGATCGCCTTGTCCGACACCAGATGACGAAGAGAGCTACGACGCCAGATCTGGAACCAAAATCACGAATTAGATGTGGGAAGAAGTCAGAAAAGAAGAGAGAGAGCGAAAGGAGGAGAGAGAGAGAGAGCGGAAGGATGGGGCGGAGAAGAGCGACCATGTAGTGGCGCAAGACAGAGAACGCGATAGATGAGAGAGGATAGGCTCGAAGTGAGAGAGAGGAGAGAGAGGCAGATGAGAGAGTAAACAGAGAAAGAGGGAGACGAAAATTTCACCCTCATAATATTTTGATCCTATATATGAGATAGATATGACAATTCTGACCCCAATGAGGGGTGGTATGCTGACCTTAGTTCGCAGGCGTGGGTTCGAGATTTGAGAGCGGCTTGAATTCGGGTAGCCCCGGTTGTCTTTTGGGCCCGCATTTATATAGAGCTGAGTTGTTCAGGTCCCGACCCGTTTGTCCTCGGTGAGGTGCTACGGTGACCACACTCGTATACATGCCCAAATCTGTTACCGGGTGTCAGCTATGACTCACATGAACATTCTGTAGCGGAGAGGGTACCTTCCGGTTTAAGCCTGTATGGTAATGCCTAATAGAAGTATGTCACCTACTGATCGCCCACACCTCTCTTTTTTATCGTAAAAAAATTACAATTCTGTAATTGAGGTTTAAACTTGTGGCACTGTATTTATGTTTATGTAACTCTATAGTTTAATTGGAACATAGGGCATAATTAATTCTACAGCAAGAGATTGAGGAAGAAGAATCATTAAAGAGTGGCCCAATGGAAATGAGAAGCCTTTATTGGAAACTGAATTAGGGGCGGCCTCGTTTAGATTCCCGCTAATTGCTATTGGATTTGGACGTCTTTCTTTTATGATTCCAACTGAAACCATGGCCTTTTGGTCATCAATTTCTTCTACCTCTATTGGAATTGAAACTCAAAGTCTCGTCATTTGGAGTTCTATCTTTTTCTCACCTTTTGCATTTTTTTGTTGTCAATTGAATCCTCAGTACACTTGAATAATAAATAAGGTCTTGTTTGAGTGATCGATTAATAAGATAAGATTAACCATTTGATTTTTTTGAATGCTGAGAAATCCCAAAATTCAAAATAAAACGTTACATAAAAATATGGGCTAATTACATATTGAATTCGCCTAAAATCATTAATTACATATTTATACGGATTAATTTCTAAATTTTGAACGCGCAACTCACTAATCAATATTACTGATTCACAGATTTGTTTATATGTTTTTGATTTATTTTTGATATTTATATATTATTAGTATATTATTAATATTTATATATTATTCCTTATTCAAATATTATTTATATATCATTTATATGTTAAAAATAATATACAAGAACTTTCCTATTGCAAGGCTGGTGAAGCGTTAATACCCCACTTTTTGCCATGTCAACAACTTTTTCCATGAGGGAGAGGCTGGTGTTTGTCAACTAATTAGTATGCAACCATCTTTGAAAGTGGTCCCCATTTATTTTTTATAATATTTTTTTATTTTTTCTCACAATTTTACTTATTTTCTGTCAACTTTAATCTTTTCTATTCAATCAACCATTAAATTTTATTTTATTAAAATTATTATTTATATGTTTAAAATTATTACAATGTAATATTTTAGTGTTTTGTTATCAATATTTAGACATTATTATAATTTTTTATTAATAAAATTATATTTTTCATGCTTTATTTTGCAATGTTCAAGTTAAATTATATTTAAATATTTATTCAATCAACAATTACATTTTATTTTACTAAAATTATTATTTTTAAATTTTCAATTATAATTTATTAAAATAAATGTTATATATTATAATTTCTAAAATAATATTTTTAATTCAAATATTAACTACCAAAATATTTATGTCAAATAAATTTTTTTATTATAATTTAGATGTTATAAATAAATAAAATAATGAGTGAAGTGATTGTGAGTCCTAGTGAGATGTTAGTGTATTAGGGGATAATTTGTTGAGTGGGAGATTAGTGGATTGCTGATGTAGCAGGTTTATCAAATCAAAAAAGGTTGGTGCATTAGAGATGTTCTAAACAAATCTATAATTTATATGTTGTTGATTTGTTGTTGATATTTTGTTTATATGTTATTTTTGACATATAAACAAGATATAAATAAAAGATATCGATAACATATAAACAAACCGCTTTGAATTGTAAATATAGAAAACATCAACAACATACTAATATATAAATATCAATAACAAATCAATAATATATAAATAAGACGACATGTAATTTGAAAAGACAAGCCATAAATTCAAAAAGTGACGTGCATAAATCTATAATATGTGAAAGTTGTCCTTATTAAATAAATTTTACAAAATTTTGCTTAGGTCGGCGTAATTACCACTAAAAATATTCCAAATGCTACCAAGCCAAACTAAGCTAAGATGGCAGGATTGTAACATAAAGCCTGAATATTGGATCCAATAACAAAATCTCGTCATGGCCCAATGGGCTAAACTCAATTCTATTTGAAAAAATTGCACAAAATAATGACTTTTTTAAATATTAGTTAATAATACCAATCCAATTTTTACTAATGAAGGTGTAAGTTTTAATATTTTAATTTTATCCACTTTTAGTAACAAATTTGTATTGAAACTACATTAAAACTTTGTTGAAATATCATACTTTTTATTTAAATTTTCAACACATATTTTTAAGGACTATTTTTAATGAGATAACTTCACCAAACATCATATTTTTTATTTATTTTTTTGAACAATATCTTAACATTCAATGTAGTCTCAATTTAGTTTCAATCTATAAAAAAAATTACAGTTTACAACCCAATATGAACAATTGTAGTTTTAATCTATAAAACGTACATGAAACTCTTAATTATTTTTACATTATCATGATGTATTTAAATGACATAACAAAATTTCTATCGAGTTTTATTAAGAATTTGCTCAAACAACTTTGAATATTATGTTTTTTTTAATATCTTTAATGTGTTGATACATGTTTATTAGTATATTTTTAATTCAATTATTGATGGTTAAAATCTCCTATGTTTGTGAGATTAGTCAATCAAAAACTTTAAATCCGCTTTTATCAAGTTTTCAACATCTATTTTTAAGTAGATCTAGTTTATCTAAGTTTTAATTTATGGATGTTTATTTTTAGAAATAACATCATTAAATTATTGACATATTTGGTTAAAAATTTGAAGTGATTATTTGTAAAATATATTTATGTTTGGTTACTTAGTTATGTAAAAAAAAACCCATTTCGGTATTGCCTTTAAAACTTTGTGTACATATAACCAAAAATTTGTGGATTTATTTGTGAAACTAACTACAAGCATGATTACAGAGCATCCAACAAATACGGAGATGGAAAAAATCAAGATTAATTACTATACAAAGAAAGAAATTTAATTAATCAGAGATTTAAATACAATAGGATTCTATTTTGAGATTTACCTATAAAATCTGCTATGAAACCACAATAACGAATATTCTTTTTTTTTT
>CAODLS010680567.1:0-22410 GCA_948243855.1 Flueggea neowawraea | reverse complement strand
TTTTATTACTCTGAGATTCAGGAACTAGAACCATCAGGATCACTCCATCCGAGTGGGAGAATTCTTGAGGAGAGTGAGGAAAAATGATAAGAAATAAAGTTGGGTAATATGATGTGAATTACAGCCTTGAGTTTTAAAATCTCAAGAGATCGATCCAACCGATTGTTTTCTCTTTCTCCGAAAGGGATGCATCGACTTGGGTAATGTATGCTTGGATTTTAAAATCTCAAGAGATCAATCAAAGCAATTGTAATCTCTTTCTCTGAAAGTGATGCAATGATAAGTCTTGGAGCGATTCAACTTTATATCATTTACCTCAAGCGTGTGCGGATGTTTCTGATCCTGACTTTAGTGGTAACAAGATTCCTACTTCTAGTGGGAGTAGAAAATCTTTCTCCTAGTGGAGTTCCTATAGGGAGCTTAAACTCACTTAGGGCATCAAAATTCTTATTTTTCAGTGGGAGTAAGGAACTTAAAACCAGTGGGAGAATTGTTTTTGAAAATGCATAAAACTAAAGGGGATGAAGTCTCGCGACGACATTTCTTCGATAAATAAATCGATCATGATTCTTTTTGGTAAAGTCTCACGACGATATTTTTTCAATAAATGATTCGATCGTGATCCTTTTAGTAACCCCACAAGTCAATGATGAACCTGCGAGTATATTAGAGGTTCACTAATTCCAATGAAAATAGCAATGGAAGTAACGATGACATGTCTGACATGTGGCACATATGGCATGTGTCACCATATTAATGGTTAAACGTGATGATGTGTCAGACCAGTTAGCATGCCACGTGTTGCATCCAGGTGATGCCACGTGTCACATACAAATATCTCCACGTGTTGGAGTAATATGTTGTCGTGTGTTGACGCCATATACTTCCATGTGTCGACGTTGCAGGAAGCCACTTGTTGATATATAATTCGTCCACGTTTTGCGCAGTCAACTTTGACCGTGTGCCACGTGGCGAAATGTGATTGGTCAGTGTACCTTTTTCGGATCCTTCTACCACTGCCACTTATCGCTATCCGAGTGATCTGTGTGCAACCAATAGAAACGTGTCATGTCACCATTTCAGATCAGATGAACAAATTCATCTGTGTTGCCTTACTCAGTATTTTTTGATGGGGTTTTTGTCGATTTGATGACCTTCCTGATGGAATTTCGCGACGGAATTTTCGCAGGTAACGTTTTCAAGGTCGCTGATCTTAAATCTTTTGTCGGAATTTCGAAATTCCAACTTTTAGAATTCGACTTTGGACGGACTCGAACCAAAAACGACGTTCGAGATGGAAAGTCAAATACCAAAAAATCACAGTATGCATCTTAGACAGAGACCAACAAAATTTTCAAAACATATTCGAAAAACTCGTGTTGTCTCTGATACCAATGAATGAATCATATACCAGTTTAACTAAAAAACAATATAATAAATATGTTTGACTTTCTAATCTCGATTCCAGCGGAAGCTTGCAGCGGAGCAGGACCAGTTCTATGTTGGTTTTGCGAGCAAACCACTGTTGAAATGACAACGGGAGTGCTCGACTGTTTCGCAGTCTAGATGCCACACGTGATCTGTGCATGACTCGGGACAAAAGGTCGAACCTCTCTCTCGTTGTTGAGAGCTCTCTCTCTCTCTCTTTTTGTGTGTTTGTGTTCTTAGAATGGAAAGGAAGCAAAACTCCTTATATAGCCTTCCAAACGGGCTAACGGACCTTTTTCATCCCTAAATCAATTGGGTTTGCCAATTGGCCTTGGTTCACGTCCTGGTTTACACCTTAACTAACCGAGTTTGATTCTCCTCAATTGGGTTTTCCAATTGGTATCGGCCCACAGTCTTAGTTCATACCTTGACCGACTGAGTTCGGTTCACCCGTCATGGGCGGACCACATTTTCCAACATTTTGTATAATTGTGTTCACCATAATTTGAACGCGCATCCTCATATGATATAAAAAGGCGTATTTACCATTTGGTCTACCACCTTAGTGGTTTTCACCTGTTAACTTATTAAGTTTTTTTTATTGAAAACTCATTTCATTAAGATTTATTAAGTAATACCAAATTAGATAAATTAAATTTAAGTCATTACGCTTACCATGCTAACAATGTGACATATGACATTTCTGTTACCAACCCTAAATTTTTTTTTTCAAAGTAAAATGTTTAAACTACATGACATTTTTATTTATTGATGTTCACATTTTATAATTTTGTAAGAATTTGTCGATATAATGATCTAATTACTCATTTAGAGTTGTTGTTGGTCTCATTTCTTAACGATTGTAGGGCTCCTCAATTAGATATTATCTGCTTTAAATATAATGAACTTGACTCCTCACAGTTTATTTTTTAAAAAATCTTAATAAGTAAAGAGAGAAATATACTTCTAAATGATACATGACACAACATTTATAATCTACCCAAACAATGAATCAAGCAAGTACTCATTAATTTAAAATTTTATATATAGGAAGAAAGAAAAAAATAACAACAAAAAGACACTAGTAAAGACAAATGAAAATGCAAAACGTGTATAGTGTGAATATGTGATGTGGACTTTTGTGTACCTCCCAAACACATCCCTTCGATGATTAAGAGACCACCGTGGCGGATGACGTCCGAAAGTACATAAACGCCCTTACTCTCTATCGCAATTCGCGTAACATGCCCTTTTTATTGACGCTTTACACTTGTGCACGTCAGCGTTAGCTCAACTAGATGAGCCAAAAAAGGGCTTCATATATCATTATTTTTTAGTTTTTCACCCTGAACTATCAAAGTGTTTGTTTTACTCCCAAATTTGAACATTGAGTGCATTATTTGGTGATTTTCGGGTCCGTAGTTTTTCAAACAGGGCTTCGGTTTGATGGGTTCTCTGTTTGTGAAATCTCAGCCACTTCCTTCTTCTTGTAATTATTTTCTTTCTTTATTTATTTTCTCTAATTCTTTAAGTTTGATTTTCTAGTAGAAAGGGACAGAGAATTGATGGGTTTTCTCTGTTTGTGCTTTTTTGAGAATGAATCTGAGGAAGAGATGATGGATTTTTGAGAACGAAAACCAATCTATATTTAAAAAACCAAAAAAATGAAAAAAAAACTAAATGAAACATAAAACGAAAATAATCTAAATTTTTATAGTTTCAAACTTTAGATTGCATATAAATTGTCATTTCAAACTTTTTTGGAGCCATGTGCATAAATTAATGTTTTTAGAGATCTTTCTGTGATTAAAAACTTTTGGAGCTGTGATTGTATAATTAGCCAACAAAAGAGTAACAAAGATTTAGGGCTTCACTAACGCCTTCCATCTTTATCCCATATTGAGCCTAAAAGGCCCTTTTCTCTTCCATGAGGCCTGCAAGGCTAAAGCCACTTCATTTAGAGTGAAGCAATCTTTACATATTTTTGTGTAATTTAGTCGCTTGAATCTATTTTTTTTTAAATAAACCTCCATTCCACATTTTAAAAATAAATAATATATATATATATTATTTAATATTTATCATAACAATATATATATTTTTTAAAAATATTTATATTATTTTTTATATTACTGCTATTATTTTTATCTAATCATATATATCGACTTTTTCCATTAATTTTGATTTATCAAATGTCCCTAAAAATTAATTGCCATAAATAAGTAAAATTTGAAATAATAAATTCACAATCAAATTGATTATCATTGTAAAGTTTGTTTGGTTATTAAATTTGTTAATATTTCAATTAGAGATGAATGAATGATTTTGTTTTATGGAATATCAACTTTTTACTTTATTAATATTTTTTAATAATTTCTCCTTCACAATGTAAAATTTTGTCAATTATACAACAAATGATAATTAGCTTAATACATCGGTTGACCATTTTCTTGGTACGCTATATTAATTAAGTCATTTAAGTTTTTTTATCATATTGTAAGTCTTCAATCTTAGCAAAAATTACTGTTAAACATATCCAAAAAAATTACATACAAAAGATCAAAATAAAAAACATTCATATTTTTTTAGTTTGATATGGAGTTCGTTAGCAATATTTGTTAAATCGGTTATTAAAATATTAGTTGTCGAAGTTGAGGGGTTTAAAATATAGTAAAAAAAACTGAAAGATTGACGAAGATATGCTAACAAATTTCAAGGGTAAAAGATAATTATAAATATTATTGTTTTCAATTACAGTAATGTGAGTAATTTTGATTTATTAAATCTAAGTTTTTGATCAAATCTATTATATTTAATTTATTATTTTTTAAATGAAGTTAACTTAACAACAATATCTTTTTGATACTATTTTTTAAAAAATTATTTTATATTAATTTCAATCATTTTGCTAACTTTTAAATGGTTATATAAACTATGAGAGAAAGTCTCACAATATTTGGTTAATGATGGAAGCAAGTGCTGAATCAATCTTATGTATTAGATGATCTACACCACAATTATGGGTGTTCAATTTGTATCAATACTTGGTATTTGAATATATCTCTTGCTAGCCACATACTCATGTGGCAATAATAAAACATCTATCGTTTAATACCCAAGAGTCCAAATTGCAAAGAATAAGAGAACATTAGAGCATTTTAGTTTATAATTGTCTCAATTTATTTTCACCCAGAGTGATTTCAAGAGTTAAAAGTAGGTATGTATTGAAGATTTTGATATGTTATAAAAAAATAATTCTTCAAACTATGTTCAAAAGATTGAATTTTGAAAACTATATTGAAAATTTTAAAATTTAATGTGAGATTCACAATTGTATTATTTTATTTTAATTTTAAATTTTTATTATAAAATTTTAAAAGAAAATTAAAATATATTAATAGTATCCAGAGCATCACCCGAGGTCTTACATTAGTTACCGTGTATACTGTATACATTGAAAGAAGTTAGAAATTGACGCCTACAACATTGATATTTAAATTACAGATTTTTTATGAAATTATACGCATGGTCTTAAAAATTTTTATATTCTGTACGTATGGTCTTTCTACTTAAGCCTTGCAAGCACATGTATTTATATTCTATTTTTTATTATATTTTTTTAAAGATATTTATATGTGCTTTTTTTCTAATTGGTCTTTATTCTTTTTAGTTTTATTTTAACTTAAAAAATACATGTTATATATAAAAAATAAAACTAAATGATTTATTTTAGACACCCAAGATCTACATTTTTTAGTTTTTATCCTATAATTATTCAGTTTTTTATAGTTGTTTTTTTTTGTTTTATTAAGTATATTGACTATGTGTTATTTTTGTTAGCTTATTTTTTGTTTTAATTTTATTTTTGACTAAAAAAATCATGCTATGTGTACAAAAAATGAATTCAAAAAAGTGAGAGTTATTTAAAAAATACGAACATAAAACAAAATATAAATAGAGTAAAACTAAAATAAAAATAATATGTTATTTTTTATTGGTTTATTTTGTTTTAATTTTATTTTTGACTAAAAAAATCATCCTATGTGTTGCCCTCATATATTTATTTAATATGATTTGATGATGACAAATGGTAATAAATGATAATTGAGTGAAATTGGATTTAATTGAATATTTGATTTAAGAAAAAGTTGGTTGATCGAACTTAAATGATTCATGAGCATAGTTGATGTTTATTGATATTTGGTGCATTTATATGTATTAGAATGAAGGTTTTTACTTACATTTTGATGATCATAAAACAAATGAGAAATTGAAAAATTATTTAAAATTAAATTGATCAATGAAAATGAATTTGGGGTTAACTGGCATTCATAATACATCTTTATAAGTGTTATGATCATGTGTAAGGATTGAAAAAATGTTCTATCAAAGGTTGAAATTCTCAATTTAAGGCTTGCAAAATTGGTTTGGATAGAAAACTTTGATAAGAACTTCTAATAGCATGTATGTTAAGAAATGCATCGCTAAGAAAGTGTTTAGTCAGAGCCGCTGATGAGGGCCCCAAAAACTTTCAGTCCTTATAATTTTCTTTTCTCAAACTTTCACTCCTTGAAATTATAACTAGTAACTGAAATGTTTTAATGGTTTTCCTCTCTGGGTTGGGCTTGGAATCCTTCATTAGAAAATGTAATAACTATGTCATATACAACAAAAACTTTGCAAAATTTACTTTGTACAAACTGTGTATATTTATTACAAATATATTTTACAATATTTCATCTGTCGGTTGTAATTTTCAGATTCACGGATATAATTTTTCAATTCACGGACTCTTATTTATATGTGTTTATATTTATTTACATTTGTTTATATTTGTTTATATTCAATCAATACATAAACATAAAACAACATATAAACAAATATAAAACATATAAATAAATATATAGGTAAGACGTGCTCTCTAAACATATAAACAAATATAAACAACGTATAAACAAATATAAATTCTGTAAATATGTAATTTCCAAAAATTGGTTTGGTACCGCTTGTAATTTTGAAAAATCTGCCAAAATATTAAAAATTGGCATGGTGAATTCATAATTTATGTATCTCAGCAGCATGTATATTTAATTGCCCCTTAAAAAATTGCACAAAAAGAAAAATCCTTCACTAGAAAAGGGCCCCATGCTTCACTTATAAAAAGTTGAAGTTAATTATCCCAGATGTTCTTTAAAAAATTTTGATTTATAATAATATACCCCATAGTTTCTATATTATAATAATAGATCTTTAAATTTTAATTTATAAGAATATCATTTTCAAAACTATAGAATTTAAAAATGTCACATTAATACTAGTAGAGACTTCTATGGAGACCCTTGAAAATCACCAGTAGATACCCTTGGAGAATATTAGAGATCTCCAGTAGAGACTCTTGGAGACTTCCAGTTGAGACTCTTGGAGACCAAAACCTCTAGTGGAGATCCCAGAGCCACTGAAGACCTATGGAAACCTCCAGTATAGACCATTGGAGACCAAGACCTCTAGTAGAGACCCTAAAAATGACATTTTTACATATCAGTTTCTCTAATTTGAAACTTTTGTAAATTAGTTTTTGAGGTAGCATGTTTGAAAATCAGTTTTATACGTTGTCATAAAAGCGTGATTCTCCCAAAAAGTTGAGGTATAGAAAAAAAAGGCCCACAACACTACACTTTTCTTTGGAGGAGCTTCACACATTACACTAGTAAAAATGAAAACGGACTATTAAAAGACAAAAAAGTTTGAACCCTAACCCTATAATTTAACCCATGAGAGTGGTCGAATTGTAGAGGGAGTAGTCTCACGTTTGTTCGACCCGGATTCGAATCTCGTTGGGAGCGATGTAAAAAAATCCAAGCAACGACTTGGTTATCACTTGAGCCTAGGTTGAACATTGAGCGTGCTGGATAGCCCTTTAGGGCTGTTCACCCCTGGTGAGATGCTACGGTGATGAGACTCAAGAGTAAAGCCCTGAGTTTAGCTATGGCTCTTCGAACATTCTGCAACGAGGAGTAATGCTTGCATGGTAATATCCAGTAAGGGTATGATATTACTGATAACCTCGACTCCCTTTTATTTTGAAAAAAAACCCTATAATTTAACTCTAATCGAAAGACAAAAAAAACTATAATTTAACATGTGGCATCATTCCATTTTTACTTGATTCTTCAATTTTGTCTACATGTTTTTTATTTTGAACCGAATATCCTATTCTATATTATAACCTCCTTGAATTTCATCAGTTTTCTCTTAGAATTATATATTGATCCATTTTTTTACCTCAATTTGGAACTCAATTTGAAATTTTATCTCAAAAAGTCTCACACCAAAAATATACAAAAGGAAATTTTTTCTATTTTTACATATATTTTGGATTAAAATGTTAATTAAAATTTTATTATTTTAATTGTAATATTTATGATTAATAGATATAATTTATTATTTTATCTATTATTTAACGATTCTTGTCAAAGAATAAGTTTTTAATATAAAAATTAATAAAATCTATTGACGCTCAACACAAAAGAATAGGTTTTTCATAATCAATTGTAAAAAGAATTTTCTTAACTTGAATAAAACAAATTAAATAGCTGTATTGTATCTTAAAAAACAAAAAAAAAAGTAAATTTTAATAAATTTTACATTTTATTTAGGTTTTAGAAGGGCCCTTGAATCACATTTGCCTAGGGTATAAATCACCCTTAAGCCAGCCGTGAGTGTTCTAGATCTAGAAGTTTCATCCAAATTTTTATGGAAAGAACATCTACCATTGGCAGACATGTTAATGAATGCAACGCTAAATATACTAAATATAAAAGTTCTATTAAATTTTTTATCGAAAAAACAATTAATACTGGCAGGTTGAGTTAAAGTGTAAGAGTATTTTATTCACTAACCGCCAATCTTCTCATCCATATCAATTTATCTAAGTTGGAGGTGTATTTTAGTTTCCTTAATCTTCTGCCACCTTGCTGATGAGCCATATATAAAATCACTTGGGTCATTCTTTTTGTAGCTGAATGGTCTAATACTACATTAAATTGAGAATACGTGGAAACGTGAAACAATTATCCAAAAAGAACCGCATATAACTAGAATGAATTGTGCTTTGTTTGGTTTCTTCACA
The DNA here is from genome assembly GCA_948243855.1 of Flueggea neowawraea. Lineage (NCBI taxonomy): Eukaryota > Viridiplantae > Streptophyta > Magnoliopsida > Malpighiales > Phyllanthaceae > Flueggea > Flueggea neowawraea. The sequence continues at coordinate 13,853 of CAODLS010680567.1, read as the reverse complement.
CTAATATGTCTACATGATATTAATTTAGTTCTTAATCATTTCTTAAATGAATTTTCGTCAACTTATCTATTTTACCTTACTGATCCTTCATTTTCAAATTTTAATTTTAGTTCTCAAACTAATATTTTCCCTTGTTTAATCCCGAAATTCAAAATAATTTCATTTAGTCCTTGAATTCAATAACTTATTTTATGTGCATCCTATCTTAAACCTCCATAATTTAGTTCTATAATGTCCTATTTAACTACACCGATATTTTTACGACAGGTTGTTACAAATGTGGAGTGTGGAATTTCCCTAAATTTATTATTATTGATAAAAAAACAATTTTCTAAAGGGAGAATTACACAATAAAAAAAAGCATAAATTTCACAAGTAGAACAATATATAAAAACATTTTAAAAATAAAAACATGCTGAAAAAGCATTTAAAAAATATGTCAATTTAACTACTTTTTGATCGCACGTTAACAATTCTATCACATGCCATAAAATTGACCACACTTTGACCAAGTACAATTAATATAACACAAATAAATGCTTATAAAATGTATACAAAATTAGCACAAGACAAAAAATTTATTTTAATATTTTCCTTATTATTTGGGCGGAAAATTAGTTTGAAACATTCATAAAACGTGTACGACTCTAAATATTATAAGCTTATATTTGTGAAGAAGCGTGTGAAACTTACCTTTGCCAATGTTATATTTGTGAAATTCTTTTGTCTGGTGTTTTCTTTCTAAAATTAAGATACAAAGTTTTGATATTATTATTCCTCGAGAGATAGTCGAGTGATAAGGGTATACTGTCCTTAGTGTGAGGTTGTAGTTCGAATCCGTTCGGACTCATTGTCATAATATTGAGTTGATCAGACATCTACTGCTCGTTCTCGATAAGGTACTACGATAACTACAATAGTGTACGAATCCAAGTCCGCTGTCAGTGTCAGTTATGGCTCTCGAGAATATTCCGTAACGAGGAAATTTATTCGTCTACATAATCATATCCAACAAAAATATATTACCTGCTAGTCGCGTTCCATTTTTTTGGAAAAAAAAGTTTTGGTATTATTAAAGTTTTAAATTGAAAAAAAAAGCCGCGTAATTTCCTCTTTCCTAAATGTAAGGGGAAGTCAAGTCCACTAGAAGGAGGCACGTCGGATGGCGCAAATAAGGATAGATTAGATAAGACAATGGCATTTATAATGGGCCGGTGGGAGGTGGATTGGAATAGGATCATGTCGTGTCTCTTTTTAAAACGTGAGATCTAATTACGCTCACAATTCTCCTTTTCTTCCCCTTTCCCTTTCTTCCACATAATACATTCTTCCCAAATTAATTAATGATCCATTCCTCTCTCGTTGATTTTTGTGACCTTTGTTTCCTGCCACTGTCATCGTACATATAATACATGCATGCATTTAAAAGAAAAGTATTGCTCAGCATCAAGCGTTAAGATAACAAATTTGATTGAAATAATTTTACGAGTTTAGTCACATCATGAATTTCCATGTAAGGACTTGTTTTTTTTATTGGCCTAAATTCATCAACAAGGAGGAGACTATGAAATGTATCCACCCTAATATCGCTCGACTTTGAAATGTCTTGCGTCAACTGAGGGAGTGTCAACCGTTGGGGCACAATTAGCGCGACAAAGACTTAATTTTTCTGTACTATAAACTAGTTTATTTCTCATTATTCAACCCATATAATATCCTATATATAACTATTAATTTACTACTTTTTAAAAAACCCAACGTTTGTTTGGTTAAAATTTCAGTCTCATATTCTTCTAGACATTTCACCTTGAAGATTTAGTTTTACGTTTTAATTTTTAGAAAATTTTTAATAAATTATTTTATTTGTTTTCACTAGAGATCAAATCAACAACTCTTTAGCGTTAGAGTTACCATGACTTATATGTTTTATGAGAAAAAAAAGTATGATCAAATTCAATTATATAAGGATCTTCGACCCTATCTTAATTATAAATATTCTTATTCAAATTTATTGAGATAAGTAATTTTTTTACCCAAAAAACTAGAGTCTTTGGCTAATTTATTTTTAGAGAGCTTTCAATAAAAAAAAACCTCATTTCTTTCACTTGGTTTACTTTGTAGCTATCCTTACTTTTTTTTTTTTTGTGTATGTAGAAGCGAAGAACACTTGATTAATTACAGAACATATATGAAAGGTAAAAGGATCACATCGGATATGGGAGCAGATTAAACTTAAAAAAAATATATAGAGCCGGAAACTAGGCCTTCTTTGGTATAATTTGTGAAGTTTCCAGGAAGTTAATTACTCGGGAAGTCAATTACCTCAAAAGTATATTATTTGAGAAATATTAATTTTGTGTGTTTGGTATAAAAATACGAAGTGTGATGATAATATATATTTTTAATTAGTTAAAGACTAAAATACTCTGAAAAAAAAAAAAGTAGAATAAGATAACTAGTCTTTTCTTCCTAAGTAAGTAAAATCCTTGAAGGGTTCTTGGGAATTAACTTTGGGGGAATTCACGTTCCTTGCATTTAGGGAAGTCAGTATAAAAATGCTTAAAAACATGTCAGTGACTTTCCTAATAATTAATTTCCTCCCTTCCACTTCCTCCATATTAAAGGCTATTAAGATTGAAAGAGGTAAAAGATTGAAATCCTCTGACAGTATTTTTATTATATAGAGTTTTTGTTCGTTGTGAGAATAAATTGTGTGGGTTATATAAAGAAAATATAAAATTTAATAATAAAAATAGAAAAAAGACAAATTTTCCTTACTTTCTCTCTTTGTCTCTCTCTTTTTCCCAAGAAGTAGAGGGGAATTCATTAATAAATATAAGAGTTACAAAGAAAAGATCCAAATACATATGATAACAAATATATTAAACACTCAATTCTGACATATACCACTCTATATTTTGTAATTTCCAGCATGTCATAATATGGATACATATTCTTTGATGTGTCATAATTCAGAATGTTAATTTTAGAAATACTACATTTTTATCCTTTAAAACACATTTTCTCTTCTAAATCCAAAATCTCTCCACCAAAACTCTCGTTCTTCTCTCTCTCTCTCGCTCGTCATCTCTCTTTGTTTCTCTCTCTCTTTCCTTCCATTGACTTCTCCTCTACCGCCCCTTAAAAGAGGATTTTGGTCTTGCCCTAGTGGAGTTGTATAAGTAAGAAGAAGAGAAAATAAACACAAAGATTTAGAGTGGTTCGACCAATCTTGCCTACACCCACTACCTAAATTCCTCACTTAGGATTTTCCCAATTCATTATAACAATAATTGATTACAGTTCAATCCAACAAGGCCAATTACAACAAGGTTGATTATTGGCTCACACTTCTGAAGTCTCACCAAGGTTGATTTATCTCTTAGGTTCACACCTCTAAAGCCCTTACAAAGTTGTTTTTTGAAGTTCACAACAAACATTTTCCACACTTAAAGTTTTTATGAAAGAATACAAGTGTAAGCTCTATGCTAGGAATAACAGTATAAACTTGAAGCACTTGGTTTTCTCTCTAACTTGTTCTCTTGAATGATAGATATATGTATATGTATGTTCTCTGTTTTCTTATGCCACGTTCTGAAGTGTATTTATACTTCCTCAAAGATTTCTAACCATTGTGGATCAATAGAGAACCGTTGAAGTGTGAATTCAATATAATTTTCTTTCCTTCTTAGTCCTTACTTGAGTAACTTTGTGGTCTACTCAAGTCACTCTAACTCCAGTTTTCAGTGTTCAGCTTTAGCCTTAACTTATTCGAGTAACAAGTTTATCTACTCTAGTAAACTCTAAAATATGACTGTTGCAACTTGATTCCATCAAAATCTTTCTATTTTTGACTTGATTGCCTCATATCTCACTTCTCACAAAGCCCCCTTACTCGAGTAACTTCCAAATCAATGTATCTTCTGGTTTCATCATTTACTCGAGTAACTCACATTTTCAACATGCGTACACTCGAGTAACTTTAATTTACTCAAGTGATTTCAACAATCAGTGGCTTTCTGGAACTTAAACTTACTCGAGTAACTATGTTTCCTACTCAAGTAACTATTGTCTTGAACCCAATCACCTTGTATTTTTGCATTCTTTTTGATCATATCTTATTACCAAGTTTTGTTTATCATCAAAATATAAGAGGATCCAAATGTGAACCTCTCTTGGTTCAACATCCCCAACACTCTACAGTCCGTCTGTCATCTTCTTATTTCCATGTCCTCTTCTTCTACACAACATTCGTTGGAGATGTTAAATCAATGACAGAGAGCGCAATTGATTTGAAAGGTTCGAGATACAGAAGTTGATCTCAACACTGGAATTGTAAATCTCCATCGACTTCAATTGTTTCAAGTTAGTGGTAGTGTCGATCTAGAATGAAGACTTCGAAGAAGGCGACTTCGATATGTTAAGGAGAGGCGTTGCATCATCGTTGCATACATGGTTGATTCGTTGGATGGTGCGAAAGATGCTAGGTTGAATGGTGCTGCTCAAGAGGGATGGGTCGTGGATAGGGTTTTGAAACCCTAACTATTGTCTGTTTTGTTTTAAATAATGTTTTTGATCCCTATAATATTGTAAATTTGTTAAGCCAGTCTCCATTCATTAAAAATTTTCCAAACAACCCCTAAATGCTATGATTTTTGAATTTTTTTCATGGTTCAATACTGAAAATTATACCAAATTATAATTATATTAAAAAGATGTATACAAAAGAAGTTTAAGTACACTGGTGTACACTCATGTACACTGGTGTACACTCATGTACACCTGTGTACACTCATGTACACCTTGGAGTACACTTGTGTACATCAACTGAAATCACATGTGCACACCAATTTACACCTGCGTGCACCATATCTTGTACACCAATGCACACCAGTATACATCTTCGTACACTATGGCACACCTTATGCAAAATTAGATTTTTTGAATTTTTTAAAAAGTTATTTTCTCACAAAAAAGTCAATTTCTAGCGAAAAATACTTCAATTTGTCTTGAATTTCCAGAAAGTGGCATTTGTAATATATGTTAAACATTTTGTAGCATTTTTATATGTAGAATCTAGTGTTGACATTTTTTAGATTTTGCATTTTAATTTGTTATAAAAGTGTGATTTTCCCCAACAAATATGTTTGATCTAAGTAATAACACAAATAAGTGAGTTCTCAAATCCCAACCCAAATTGGCCAAAACATATGTTCTTGAAGGAACATGCCTGACCCAACCCATTTGTAACCAAATATATCCAATTCGAATTCTATGCAACACAACTCCAAAAGCATCTGAAAACCTCCACCACGGCTTGTCGTTGTCACTGACACATCCTCAAAAAAGATGAAATCAACCCAACGCTAACAACATTGAATGCCAGGTGAGACCAAACCCATCACATTATAACCACTCTATCAATTCCAAAAGAATCCAACAGAGCAGTAGAGCAGCAATCTGAGAGCTATGGAACCCACTAGAGAATCTTTGTCAGAGAGCGAACTTTCGAACAACCTGCCAGACCGAGCTTCATAAAGGAGACACCAAAACCACTAGCAAAGAGGGCAACAAAAATAAAACAAACAAAAGCATCAGCAAAAACATGGAAATTAATAGAAACATACAAGTTCTCCGAAGAACGCATAGGAGATGGACCAAAAAGGTCCATGTTTCGGTGAAACACTGGTAGAAAAAACGAGGAACTGCCTGGGTCAACAAAAGATAAGAGAGAGTTTGAGAGAGAGAAAGGGGGGAGTTCCCCTACTTTCTCAAGATTGAAATAATGCAAGTTGAGATTTTACAATAAAATTTTCTTATTTTTTTCACATTAAATGCAAATTATACAATTCCTATGTAACATGTTTCCCGTATTCATTCCCATAACATGTAACGTATTGGGTTATAACTATAGCAAGAACAAAATAATGTTTGGACTGAGCAAATCAAGAAAGAAATAAACCGATTGATACTGATGAGGAAATCCATTAAAGAAAACATTAAAAAAAACGCAGAAACACAAACGCATGCGTGTAAAGAAACCACAAAGAAGACGAAATCAACCCAACACCAACGACACTGAAGGCTAGGTGAGACCAAACCCATCGTATCAAAACCACTTCATCAATCCCAAAAGAACCCAATAGAGTAGCAATATGAGAGCTTATGAAATCCGACCCACCAGAGAAGCTTCGTCACAGAGAGAAGAACCAAACAACCCGTCGGACCCAACTTCACAAAGGAGACACCAAAACCACCGATGAAGAGAGCAACAAAAAGAAAAAAGACAAAATAGCAACAAAAACATGAAAATTAATAGAAACATACAAGTCCTCGCGAAGAACGCACAGGAGATCGACCGAAAAGGTCCATGTTCCAGCGAAACAACAGCAAAAAAAGAGAAACTGCCTGGGTCAACCAAAGATAAAAGAGAGTGAGTATGTGTGTGTGTGTGAGAGAGAGAGAGAGAACCCTTGCTTCCTCAAGATTAAAATCATGTAAGTTGAGATTTTACAATAAATTTTTTCTTTTTTTTCACATTAAATGTAAATTATACAATTCCTATATAACATGTTCCTCGTATTCATTTCCATGACATTTAATGTATTGAATTATAACTATAGCAAGAACAAAAGAATGTTTCGACCAAGAAAATCAAGAAAGAACATTGTTGTTGCCTCAATTTTAACAATAATAGAAGAAAGAAAAATAATCAGAAACTCGAATGATGCCTTGAAACCTACAAACACAAAACATGAATAGGTCAGGTTGTTCTCAGAGAGAATCTCCAATGCTCAAGTCAATAGTGATTTTGGTAGAATAGTAGTCTAAGCTCTCAGTAGCAAAACCTAACTTGGCAAGTTGCCTTTCTTGTCTATTTATAGAGGTGATAATTTATGAGTATGTATTGTAATGTCTCATAACGTTTATCATTAATGACGGTTCGTTACAATTTGGAATTATATATATTTAATAAATTCTTTACCCATATCTCATCAATTACTTCCCACGTTTGTCTTTGGATTTCCCTGTGGATAAGAGTAAAGTGAGTAACATGTACTCGTTCACTCTTTGTAATTGTGCTTTGAGTTTACATATTTTCATGTTGTTACGAAGTCAAAGGACTATTTGAAACTAGTTTACTAGTTAAGGAAGCGCTTGAAATTCACTAAAAATGCAAGGACTAATGCTGGAATTTAGCACAAAATCTGTGAGTTGATTACAGTGAGAGCCACCCCTCCTTCTCCTTTGCTTTTTTTGAAACCTAAACTGCCATGATTGGTTCCATGACTGAATATTCTAATTTTCTTCCATTTTAACCAAATCATTCCTACCGATTTGCTATCTATAGGCGCATTTTAACCTAGCTATTTAATCCCTATTTCTCTCCTCATAGCCGACTCTCATTTTCTTCTTAAGAACAGAACATTGCAGGTCACACAGAATTGCGTAACCCTACAGTACTAACAAAGCTATGATTTACGTGGTGAAAAAAATACTTCTTTGATCACATATATGTTAGTTTTTAATGGATCGTATCTATTTTTTTTTTTTTGTCATTCATTAACGACGACAGGTCATGATATTAATTTTCTTTTTTTAGTTGTTCTTTTTTTTTTGGTATATTGTTTTTGCTTGTTGCTTCATTTTTCTTTTTCTTTTTTGCTTCTTGTTTTCATATTACGCAGCTCCTCCCAAGGGCGGCCTTGGATGGGTCTTCACCGGATGGTGATTAGAATGGCTTCCGAAGCAGTGGTTCATTGTCGTAACTGCCAGGCCGAGACAAACTGAAGAATATGATGAGGTTAGTACGTTCGTAGCATGGCCGAGACAACCATGTGCACAACCTCTCTGATGACGATGACATGTCGTTCGCTATTCTTGACAAATGACGAGCCGTTCATAGCATGGCCGAGACAACCGTGTGCATAACCCCTCAGATGACGACGACATGCCGTTTGTTGTTCCTGACAGACAACAAGCCATTTGTAGCATGGGCTACACGACCGTGTGCATAACCTCTCAGATGACGACGATATGCCGTTTTGCAGTAGTAGGTGACTTGTAGTTCGTGGTGCCAGATGACAAGTCTTTTGTGACACTAGAAGACCAAAAGTTCACGGAGTAAACTAGACGACAAGCTGCTCATGGAGTGGACCAGATGATGGCGCGCTCAAACACTTAGTCGACATGTCGCCCACCCCACCCGCTAGATGACCGTTTGCCTGCACATGTGACTGCTCGCCTCGCCTCTTAAGCTTGTGACTTGATGTTTTAATTCGTGTGACCATGATGATTTTTTTGTTTTTGCCATTGCTTGTCTTATTTTTTCACAGGTTATTCTTCCTCAATTGTTTAACGCTTCCGCCAATATGTCGTCTTCATCAACGAAACTGGTTATAATTTTTTACTTCGACTTTTATTTTAATTTCTTCGATTTTTGTACTGTTGGGCTCGTTGATGGCTCGATGCCAAGTATTTTCGCATTTTCTCCTTCTAGGATTATTTGATCCTAATCACGAGTTACTGATGCCTTCATTGGAGAGTTCATTATCCTCACTACCACGTTGGTGTTCAGGAGCTGCATCTTGGAGAGTTCATCACCTCTACTATCACGTGCGCATTCAAGAGTTGCATCTTGGAGAGCTCATCACCCCCACCACGACATGGGCATTCGGGATCCGTAAGAGCTGCATCTTGGGGAGTTCATCACCTCCACCACCACATGCGCGTTCAAGATCCGCTTCTTGGAGGATTCATTACCCCCCACCACTACGTGGTCGTTTAAGAGTTGCATCTTGGAGTCCTATTACCACGTGGGTATTCAAGAGCTCTCATCTAGGTGACCAAGATGAGGGCTTTGGTGAAGATGACAATCTTTTGAACTCTTACAAGATTCAATCGATTCACCTCATGCTCTTAACTTATATGCTCCCTAATCACTTTGGTAAGAAACTTGTTTTGTCCAAGTGATTCTATGATTTCGATGTTGTAATTTGCATTTGGAAAAGCATCAGCTTTCCTTTTTAGTTTTAAAGCTTTGTGATATTATTCAAGTTGACAACGTGTGCTCCATTTCTCACGAGCTTAATATCCCCTTGTACTTTAACGTTTGGGAAATTAATTTTGGGTCCCTGAGGTTTGCTTAATTAGTAAGTTAGTCTTTATTTTTTTTTCGAAAGCAATTTAGTCTTCCACGCTTGTTTTTAACTAACGGAGTTAACGGAAATGGAATATTACTATACTACTCTCTCTTAAAATCAAAACTCATTGATCGACCTCTAGTAAGTGTACTAGAATCGATGTAGCTTTACCAATGAATATTTCAGGGGATATCGGACCCGAAAGAACGAGTACTAAGCGTAATCAATTTGTAAAAGGAAAGCAATTAAACAAATGAGTTGATTTTTGGGGTTTTTGATTAAAGAAGCACAATTAACAAAGGCAAGCAATTGGAAATGAAAAGGGATAAGCAAATGATGATAAAGTGTTAGGACTATTTAGATTTCAACTAAAGAATTCTACTTGCTACATTAATGAATGGGGTTTTGAGATTGAGTGTTCTCTCCACCGAGCTAGCCTAAAACCTCTCTCAAGGTCATTTATGTCATACCTATATTTACTAAAAGAGTCCTCTCGACCTCAATTAGCTAAATTAAGTTCATTAAGTCTCTTAGGAATTTCATTGAACATCTTGTGGGCAATCAATATTTCTATTCTAAACCTCACAATTTTAATGCTTATGGACCTCACGTAACCTTCATCTATCAATTCTTCAACTAGGCTTACGTAAACTATAACTATGGTGGCCAATCATAATCATAATCAATGCAAACAAGTCATCAAATCAAATCCACTGGGCAATCATTCAAATAAAGAACATAAACACAATAACCGTTAAAATACCAACTTCAAATATGGAATTTAAGTGCATAAAAACAAAACCCATTCATTAAAATAACAAGTATTCATCAATAGTTTACATCTCTAAGTCCTAACTAGAGATTTAAGCTACCATTATTAAAGGAAACAAAATAAAGCAATAAAAGTAAAAATAAAGCATAGTAATTAAACACAAATGTGAAGAAGTAGAGGAAGTGTTGATGTAGAGAAGCCTCCTCAAGTTTCCTTCAAGAAATCCCCAACCTTCAAGCTTCCCTTTTTGTTCTTGCACAAAACCCTAGAATGATTTATCTAAAATTTGAAAGACAAAGAATTGATTCTAGGAGTCACCAAGAATGCCTAAAAGAGTAAGTTTGAGGAGTATTTGTATCCTCTTATATGACCTAAAAACTCTACAAAAATTCTCTCCAAAATTTCCCTCAAATGTGCTTTGGTCCCCACAAGTTTTGGCATTTCCGTCACATGATTTTTCATGTTGTAGCAGTGTCACGATCGTGACAAAACGTGTCAAGGTTGTGGCAAATTTTTGTCTTCAAAATGTGCCCTCGTTTTGCTTGTCACGTGACACATTTCAAAACGGTCGTGACACCCCTTTTCACCTTGTTTCCATCATTTTCTTCACGATTTCTTAAGTTTGCTTGGGGCCTTTCAACTTCAAATCATGTTTTCACCTTTTTTCCACTCATTTTCTTCAATTTATATCATCCTATAAATATTACAAATATCACATGAATTTCATCATAAAAATATGATTTATAGGATGAAAATATATATATTCTTCTTGATTATATACATAAATTTAGAATACATCGTTCACAGCCATTCTAAACAAATTTCCTCTTTCTTCTCTCTGTCTCTCTTTCCTCTCTCATATCCTCTCTTTTTCATTTTAAATCTGAAACTAAGAACAGACCCAAATCCTCATATGTGAATGGCGCTTCTCATATCTTTCTTTCTTATGTTGCATATGTTTGTTACATCAAGGAACATGTTTGTTTCGATTGATTATGAACTTAAGGCTGGTAGATCTAATTTGGTTTTGGTGTTGTTATGTCTCTTTCTCTCTCAGTTGAAGGAAGGTGGTGCTGATCGTGAATAAGTGGTGTTTGTAACTGGGTGTGGTAGGTTCGGGCTTGGTGGGTGGTGACAGGTGTTGCTGGTGATTGGGATGTGATGCACGTTGGATTTGACTTTGTAGTTGATTTGCTCGATGCTTGAGTGTCTCCACTAGTGGGACTTGACTTTGTAGTTGATTCTAGTCAAGGAAGTCATCTGGGTAGGTGAGTCAAATGGGTTTTCGAGGTAGACGAGGTTAGCGGCTGTGCGGATCGGAGGAGCCGAGACGTAGGAGGAGAAAAGGTTGGAAAGGGATAGAGAGTAGACGATGAGGACCACCAAAAGCATGTAGATTGAGACCGGTGACATCACTCCGATAATTTCTTGTCCGATGCTTTCTAAAATGCTCGACTCCATTTTTTTTCTTTTTTGTCTGGGAGTTTTGTCGAGCAGGTGGTTGATGTGGTGGACTGGAACCAAGAAGGGTCAAGTGCTGGTTAATGAGAGCCAAGGTGGTCGTCCAAGGTGCTACCGTGGCGCTTATGGTTGTTTGTTTTGGATTATCTTGCCCTCTGAGTTTAATGAGCAATTGATTTTCATTTGCTTCTAGTTGGTAGAGCACTTTTTCTAGTCTTGCATGTCGGAGAATTGATACATGTTATCTTATAATTTGTTCTGATTCTTGCACTTCTGGAAATTCCTTTTTTCAAGTCTTCTGGTTTCTGTAAAAGTTTCCAAAATTTATTATAGTGAGCCTCATCAACAGTTGCTAAATGAGAATTTTCCCATTGATTATCATTCAAGATCTTGTAAAATATGCATGTGCAACTCCATTAAATGTTTATAAGAATGGGGTCCATTTAAATTTATTCCGAAAGCACCGAACCTCTATCCTGGAGAGCCTTTGTCTTTGACGAACCATGAAAATTCTAGGGAATCACCCTTGTTAAGGGCACCTGTAAATTCGATCTTATCAAACAAAATAACAATCTAACAAATTCTAAACCAAATTAGCCACAAGAATGCTTTGAAATTCTAAGAAGAAGAGGAAAAGTAGAAGAAAAGGAAATTAGGGTTCCTTATAGTCTGATAAAATAAATTTAAGACTATTTTTACCTTTAAAAGTTAATTTAATGTGAATGATTTGATACATCAGTAATTTATTAATAAATTAATGACGGACAACTAATAGAAGGATTTAAGTGCAATCTGTTATTTCACCTCAAGGTTGTGTCTGCTTTTTGCTTCAAACTCGTAGATTGACCTATTAATTAGGACAAATATCAGAGACTCAAAAATTAATTTTCCTATTTGATTTAATAAATTTTCAAATGATGATATATATATATATATTTAAACTAAACTGATTTATTGATGTATATAGGTATATATAGATTTTCGTCAGTGTACATGATATTAACAAATTTTAATTTATTTAATGGTTGTCAATTTGGTGTACAGAAGTGTATGTGTACAAAAGTGTACACAATATGAAATTTAAGTGCAAGACATAATATGAAATTTAAGTCAACAAATGTGTTATTTTACAAACTTAAGGACTAATTGACAATTCATGAAAACTAAGGGACTTACGTACAATATAAACACGTACACAAGACAAGTTGAGACAGCTTGAACTAGAATGGTTACACTCCAACGACTAGTACAACAACTCCTCCGACCACTACAAGATCAAAATAGAGAGAAAATCAAAATCATCAAGCATATACAATCAACTCTAGTATTGCTATCTTTGTATTTCTTTTGTATACACTTTGGGTGTGAGGAATGTTTGTTATTAGCTTACGAAGCAATGTTGTAATTGTTTTAAAGGTGTGAGCCTACAGTGATGTCACAACCCGTTTTCAGATCATGACCGGCGTGTAAGGCGGACCGTCTATGAAAGCCCAACACATCTCATACAAGTCTCAGAGATCAGACATTCTACCCAACTTATTCGATAAAACCAATATCAAAACATTTTTAAAACATAAAACATTTTATACTAAAATCATATGTATATATATAATATAAAATAATAAGCTATACAAAACAAATCATAATATCATCGTATAAAATATATATCCAAAAGATAAAATCAGACTCGGTAACCCAATAGCATCCCAGTTCCCATGGTTTGGTCCAGTTCCAGTTAGGTTCGATTCCTATTCCGGTTTTGACCGGTTCAACAGCCGGTTTCGGTTTCGGTTCTTTTTTTTTTGAAATTTTATTTTTAATTCGCTATTTTATCCCGTCAAATTTTTCCTGTTGTAAATTTTGTTATATTCAATAATTAATTATAGTACCAATAATACATTGTATTCCAAAATTGTTTTAATTATTTCCAAACAAATTAATTATTCTACTAGTAATTACATCACATAATTTTAAACAAAATTAAAAAAACTCGATAAATTCTATTAAATGTAATAAAATAACAAAATAACTAAATTAAATTATAGTAAAAAAGTGAAAGGAATTTGAAAAATCTAATTGCAAAAAATAACTTTGAGAAATATAGAAAACGTAATTACAATAATAAAATATATAAATAATTAATAAGAGTAATTTAAAGCAAAATAAATTTTTGAGAGAGAAGAAATAGTGTGAAATTAGTAGGAATAGAGTAGATGTATTTATAGAGTTGAAAGAAAAAAGGGAAATAGAGATTCGAACCGCCGGTTCGACGGTTTCTAGAGGAATAAAACCGAAACCTAAACCGCAACCCTCCAGTTTTGGTCAGTCGGTTCCGATTTTGGTTCAGTTCTGAATTTGACCAGTCCGGTTCCGTTTGCCGGTTCCGGTTCAAATTTTACATGTCTAGGTGTAAGCAATATGTGAGGGGACTTATGTAACATATTAATGTTTGGAGGACTAAACACCTTGATGCCTGC
>CAODLS010680536.1:0-20361 GCA_948243855.1 Flueggea neowawraea | reverse complement strand
ATTTTATAATGCAATTTACTCAATCAACCAAATGTACTGTCACTCTCAATATATTAAAAACAAACACAACCATTCTCCTTTTTTTTTTTAATGGTTTTAGTAGGTTAGCACTCCATATATAGAAAGCTAATAACAATTTGTGTACTAATCAGCTAATATACTTAATAGAGAGGGAAAGTTGATTTAAAAAAAAAAGAGAAGAAAAATGTTATACAGACCTACCAAATGTTTTAGTAAATCCTTCAAGTAATACCTCTCTGTCATTGATTCCTTCAAGTAACACTCAAAAACTTATATTTGCTCACTTGGTTGACACATGTGAAAAATATCATTTTGCTGAATTTAATATTACAATTTATTTAACTTATCCAATTTTAGTATTAAAACAAATAGATGTATACATGTGTCAGGATGTAGAAAAAAAAATTTAGACATTTTTATCATTTTTTTATTCATAAAAGATCCTTATCTATACTACCTATATAAAAGGGACTTGAAGGTGATTTTCTATTATACTCTTAATTATTTTATCATTTAATCATTAATCACAAATTTTGTTTGTAGAGTTTGATGAAAATTATGCCTCTCTTTCTTAAGAAATCATTTATTCATTTAATCATAATATTTGTTTGTAGAGAGTTTAATCAAAACTATACCTCTTTTTCTTATGAAAAATTACTATCAGTGTGGTCAATTTTTATCATCACCAATAAAAACAATCCGTCAAAACTATTAATTATTTAATCACAAATTTTTTTTTTGATTTACTTAATTTCCCTTTATTGATAAGTGAATCATGAGTTTTTATTGATGATTATTTATTAATTGGTCGTTATTAATTTTGTGTTTGAGATTAAATGGGGACATTAAAATGCCACAACCATTTTGAGGTGCAAATCTAAATTCTTATCCAAATGGAATCCAATTTTCACTGAATAATTGTTATCTAACAACATTGGTTATCAATCAAATGATATCGACTTTCTGATACTTGATAACAATTCTTTTGAATTAAGGTCGATATATATTTTAAAATTAAGGTTGAATTATGTTGTTATTAAGGTTGATACCAATCTAAATTATTTATTATTTTTGTTGATATATATTTTATCTGTAGAAAATGATTGTAAATTACGAATTCTTATAGTCATCTTTAATTTTGATATTAATCATCTCTAATTGGTTGATTGAAAATTATTTCCTATCCCAACCTTAACCTTATCTGCATACACACACGTTAATATTTCTTATTAATTTTTATTTGTAATTTCTTCATAGAAAATTCTTTTTCCTTTCCCACTTGAAAAAACCTTAACATAATAAAAAATTCTAAATTAAATAATTATGATTAGAATAAATTATTATATGAGTATTGTTATTGAGTAATATATCTCATTTTCTATGGATATCTACAATAGTCATATTTCATTCTCACTTAAAATTATGTATGTATGTAACGTAGTAATATCGTTATATGTAGCATATTAAAAAGCATGTTTGTCTTATCAAAAAATTTAAACATATTAGATTAAATTTTTATTACATAATTTTATTTTTTTTCTTATTGTATGCAATAAAAATTGACTATCAAAATTTAAAAGTATATATTTATATTAAAAATAATTAAATCATAAATAAAAAATTTCAATAACTTACAACACACTTATACAAAAAGCTAATATATATAAGTTTGGTTTGGATTTGATGTTGGGATTCCGATTCTAAAATAATATTGACAAATTAGTCATAATATAGGTGATTGAATTTTTAAGTCATTCATAGTTCATTGTTTTCTTTTGATTTTGGTAAATCTAAATTCGAGTCAAAATAAGATTTTTGTAGCCAATAAAACTCTCTTAGACTAGGTGAAGGAAGATCTTGTGTCCAATCACGACGATACTAGGTGGTATGGTTCATCACTTCTTATTGACATATCATATGATCAAATCAAATCAAAATTATAATTTTCTTTGAAAAACAAAATTAAGAGAGTATACGTCTAGATACTAAACTTCGATTACTGGGAAGTTAAGCAAACCTAACTTGAATGTGATGTTAGACCCGCTTAAGAAGTTTATCATATATGATGAAACACGAGAATGAGAGACTGACTTTACTAGGACTTAATGTGTGGATGATATATATAAGATAAATAATTGCACATATAATATACATTATGTCTAAAATATGCCTAATTATTAAAAGATAAAAGCTTCCATCTTTATTATAAGTCTTATTTTTTAAAAAAAAATCTTTTTACAATTTTCTTCTAATTTTTCACACACAGTCACAAAAAAAATTAATATAGATAGATTGTATCTAGTGATTACCAATTGATATTTAAGTATATTATAACTCTAAAAAACGCTTTTTTATGTTTCATCGTACAATTTATTAAATTTATCAATCTATAATCTATTTTTTCAATTAGACACTCAATCTATTACAGTGAATTATTCCATTTGTAAAATAAAAAATAATATGTTCCAGTGGAAGAGATCAAGACTGGCTCGATTATTAATCAACGAAATCACATTTTGATTTCCAGTAAGACTATGGAGGTAATTAGAAAGGTGGTACACGCATATGTGCAAAAAAGCGGATCAGACATGGGACATAGGATCGCATTTTGGTCTATCACCTGAAAAACAGTGATGAAGAAGCAAGCTTTTAAAAAATGGTGTCATGGACAACGTCATTTTGGCAATGTAATTTGTTCATGGTTTTCCCCTAACCTAGGTCTTTTATAGGTTTGATTACACTTTGTAATCTTCTTTTTTCAAGTTGGCAGGAATTGCTTGTAATTGTTTACCTGGCTTTCCTAGATCTTTTGGGTCGAGAGATTAGAGGATTAATGACTTATAAAAAAAATTATTTCTTTATGTATGTGTAAATTTCTTTTCACTGGCTTCGACATCATCTTCTTGTCATCATGACCTAATATAAGAAAAAAATTACTTGACTTGCAAATAAATCGAGCAATTTTCATGACGTATGAATACAAAAAAAAGAAAATGCTAATGAGGGATCTTATTGTATCTATAAACAAAAAATGAACAAATATATGAATACAAGATCGCGATTAATTTACTATATTAGAAAGAAAGAAAAAACCAAAAACCCTAAGTCTACAATAGCTAGATAAATATACACGTAAATTTTAGATCTAAAAGAAGCAATCCACCATTGGAGCTCCCTTGCCAAGCCTAAGCAATTCCAAGTCATTCTCAAACGGAGTCAAATTCAAATCTAAACCAAAAACCCTCCTACTCTTTGACTTTTTCACAACAACTTGTGAAGGCTTATCTTCAGGACTCGAAGGAGCTTGCGAAGTCTGATGACTTTGGTCATTCATGGCAGTTCTATGCCTTCTCATGTGGCCTCCCAACGCTTGCCCTATTGCGAACTCGAGCCCGCAAATTGAGCACTCGTGTGTCTTTGGTTTCGCCGGAGATTGAGCCTGATCTAATCCGCCCTCAACACCTAATAGTCTAGGCTTTTTGTGGCTCGCGCGGTGGCCTCCTAGTGCTTGAAACGACGGAAATTGACGGTTGCAGGTCTTGCACTCGAAGACACGGCTAGAAGGGCTATTGATCATGGAGTGATCTTGGTTATATGGAGAAGGAAATGACAATTCCCTCCCTTGAGACAGCAACAACAAGCAATTCGCCATGGTTTTTAAGCTTTCTACTTGATGATCTACTTCATTCCAACTTCGCTTCATGGTTATTACAAATGTGAACAGACCTTAATTACAACGTTGTTTTTTTTTAAGAGAGGAAAGAAAAAGGAAATAATATTGGGAACTATGTGAATGTATTAAGGGTTGGTATTTATAAGCAACCAAGGCGTTGCTTCCTTGATTTAACTTGTGGAGCATGCTAACCATGTTGGTGTGTGTGACTTTTATGGTTGACCTTTCTTGCAATGACATTTCTGCCCATGTTTTCTTGGTCGTAGTGAAGTGAAAAGGATGGGGGGTTTTGGGAATAAAAAAACGAAGAACTTGTAATGTGAAATAAAGAGAGCTCAATCGTAAGCATGAATGTGAGGATGAGCTAATGAAAAACGAGAAGAACGAGTCGTGTTGCCGTGTCGAGCGAGTTCTTTCCGAGAATGTTCGATCGTCTAGAAGATTCTTGTCTAAGTATGAACGAAGAACCAACTTTATGGACTGACTTAAGTAATTGACAATTGAATATATTAATTCTAATTTTCAATACGATTATATTACACACTAAGTAAATCATCAAACCCTCCATTTGCAACGAATTTTATAATTGTTTCATATAATATTCTAAATGTTAGTTAAATATATAACAGAGAATTGCCGTACAATCTTGGATAAAGCAAGTGTTGAATAGTTAATTGAATTAGTTAAGTATGTTGAGGTAATTATGTTATTAATTAAATTAATGAAGGTTTAATTAGTTATTGTGGAATGAGTTTTACTTTCGCATGTGATATGGATAGGAACAAATTAAACGTATACCATACGTATATTAGAAATATAAACCTAATTCGTGAACCTAGAAAGTTTTGACATATATAACTTTATAGTGAAGAAGTTAAATTAGTGTTTCCAAAATTACCAAGGGATTGGATAAAGAGTGAGTGTGCATGTGATGAGTCATTGACCAATATTAATTTTCCGTAGAAAATTTTTATTGCTAAATACGCAACAATTTTATGTAATTAATTATCATATATAATTATATAAATAATAAAACAAATGAATTAATTAATATACAATACACATATTCAATTTTCTTTAAAAAAAATTGTGTCATGATACGTAATATTAATCAACTGCATATATTATTAATTATTAACGAATGGATTAAAATATATTAATATATTACCACCTTAATTAGTTAGAATGTGTGCATTTGTAACATTTCAAAGTCTACCTTCAATTAAAAGTCCATTTTTAATTTGCTGTAGGAGTTGGTGCGAGTTGGTCTGTGATCAAGACCATTAACTTGAAAAGAAATGGAAATAATAAAACTAATGGTGCTTTATTATATATTAATATTATTTGTATTTATTTTTGCCGTGTTACAATTTATATATAATTAAGATTTTTAAGTGGATTAACAAGACCGACACGTACATTTAGACTTAGTTGTAGAGAAGGTCAGCCAACTACTATTAAGTATTAATTGCCTTACAAATTAATACGTGCTATAATCAGAGCCACTTCTCTATTTTCTTTAATGACTTCCGCAAGAAACCTAAAAAAGAAATTGCTTACTTCTGCGTAATTTATTCTTTTTAGTTAGAGCCTAGCTACTAGTATTTCTTTTGGTCAACTAACGTTAATTCTATAATTTATTAGACTAAACTAATTAATTTTTTTAACTTGATGTGATTTTTCGAAATCACATGATTAACGTTAATTCTATAATGACTTCTCCAAGATAAATTTGCTACTCGAATTAATTTGTGCTAAAATTATAAAACAAGATTTGCACTACATTGCATGCCCAATTTTGTGTTGATGGGCTGGTCGATTTCGATCATTAATTAGTTATAACAACCTATTTTGTTTGGCAATTTAATTAGATCAACAAATTAATTGAGATTATTATTTTTTTTAGTCTTTACGAGGTGTCTTGGGTGGACTTCAACTGTGAGAGATATCTTTAAGTTCATACCACACTTAGATTAATCTCCGATCGTACCAGACCAACCTACTAAGAGATAAAGTGCTGAACATTATGGTAATTCCATATAGGAGCAGTGATCAAACCCCAAATATATTTTAAGGAATGAGAGTGTCGGACCACTCATACCAACTACAAATAGTTAAATTATTATTTCTTCTTTATTTCTAGAACAAAATGTCATTTCAAAGAAATTAAATGGTAATGCACAGAAGCTCCTTTGGCTATGTCTTTCCAACGAGACATTAATCGGAAATGCAGAAAAATGAAAACCCACCATTCACATCAAGTAATTAATTAATTAATTAATGTTGTTTACGTAATAGCATGGCATATGATTTGGGTCATAAAAATCAAGATACATCACTTTATGATTACTTATAAAAAAAATACAGTACGATTCGTTTTCTAAAAAAGTGAAATTGTGCATATGAGATTTGAATGAAATATCACTTTAAATAGATTAAATTAAACAATAAAATCATAAAATATTTATTGTTAGATTAATTTCTCACATAATTACATGCTCCAACTGTTTTGGACACAATTATTAAATTCATACACAACACATATCTAATATTGAATGGTACATGTTAATATTCTTAGATGAGATAAATATGCTGGAAATAATGCTTTGGGTGTATAAAGGCCTGGGGTCCCCAACCAAACGCTCTAAGCTCTTTCCCCTCAATGGGTAAGAGAGCGAACATTGAAAGGTTATAACAATACTCGGGATTGGGCTATTGTTTTTTTAATTAATATCATTTATCTCTTTTCAACGTTGTAAGTTTATTTAAAATTAATTGAACGGTTATAAAAACATCAACACATTAAAAAGTCACTTTTTGGACATGCGCAATATAACCATTTTTTAATGTGTGTCGTTTTTGTAACCGTTGGAGATAAATGACATATGTGCAAAAATACTGTAGCTCATTCCCAATACTCGTAACCACTAAAAAAAAGGAATAATATGGTCAAAGAGAGTAAAACTGTTTTTAATTTGGTATGGTTAGGGTTTAGGGTTTATTTTGTGAAAGAAGCTTCATTCTTTAATTCTCGCAGCCAACACCACTGTAAGAAACTTGGTTTAATTTTCTGGTAAATTTGGTTTTATCTGGTTTTGACAAATCAATTTTACTTATCTGGTTTTAATAAGAAGCTTCTTAAATCTGTTGTTCAGAAACTTGCCTGGAATAATATTGGTCTGCCGTATTGTTGCACGTTACCGTATAAAAACCACCAACCGTTTTGTACTTCCAATTGGCCCTTTTCTAGATAGTATAATGGTGTCATTATTATGTGAAAAAATCGAAATGATTTATATTTTAAATATTTTATAATAATCTAAATTAATTAAAATACAATATACAATCATTAATTTTCAGAAATGGATGATTCATGATGCATAATTAAACACTAATCTCTTGTTTTTTTTTAAATTGATGAATGGTAGTCAACATCATATACAGTTTCGTGGTAAGGAATGAGCAAAAGTTTCAAGAAATGATAGGTCATAATCTTCTTGATACAGAATAGTATACGCCCATATGGTGCTAAATGTCTTGGGAAATAAGATAAACCATATTATTATTGACTATTTAATTAAGTAGTATTGACTTATTAGACTCTAATATATATATTAGCAAATTTATTTGGATTCATTGTCATTATCGTGGAGGACGTTTCAGCTCTCATTATCGTCTTTATTTGTCCTACTCAATATCTATCGATGTATTTTATGAGAAAAATTAAACAAAACAAAGTTGATGTTGAACAGTTTTCCACCAGCTGATGAATATTATATAACACCATTTGGTATTTTATTTAATTTTTAATTTATTTGATCTATTGAATTTATAATCTAACAATTACTAAATTTATCAAAAAGAAAACAATACGTGACTGCTAATTAGTTATAAGATTATAGCCTTGCTGATCAAGTTGTCAATGAGAAATTGGACCAGTACGATTTCCTTTGCCTACTCTACAAGTTAGTTTAAATCGACTGCAATTTGTGTGGACCAAACAGTGTTTATCATGAGAAAACTGGACATCTAGAAACTAAGACATATATACTTTGACAGATTTGCATGTTTCAAATATTCGACATCATTTTCTGTCAAAAAAAAATATTCAAGACCATTTGTCATTGCTACAAGTTCGTTGAGACTAATAGAAATTAACAAGAAATAAGAGACCGTGCCATTTGTATCAAGAGAAGCGTTAGTTATTTCGCTCATCATGTTTTATTACCAAATTTGACTGTTCTTTTAATCAAAATTGGATAGCTAGATAGTTAGTACCACCGATTATGAAGAAGTAGTATTAAAGGCTTCAAGTTCGACTCTAAGTACAAAAGTTTTAAAAATTCGGTAAGGAGAACTTTGCCGCCCATACGAGTCATGTCTGACTCGAATTCATATTAGCTAGATGCCAAAGATAACCGGATACTAGGTGGTAATCAAAATATTGGATAGCTAGTTGCTAATGAATTCGTGAACATGATTAACAGATTGTCAAATTGCATGCCGAACAAGTAGTTAATTTGGCCAAAGATCCCTTTGATTTGGAAGATTTTTTTTCCTTGTATGTTTTCTTACAAACAATTACACACCAAAATCAATATACTGATTTCGGTTCGCTTGAAGAGGTAGGTAAGGCAAGTTTGATGAGAATGGAGAAGCCAATCTGAAATGTAAGAAAGAAAAAAAAGGGTTTGAAACAAAAACACGTGTGGTTCTCGGCTAGTCAAAAGTGAACCACCAACCTGATTTCCCCGTTATGGGCAATTACAGATTTATTTGGTTAATAGTGTTCAATTTTTTTTTTCCAAAAAAGGGAGCGGGGCTATTGGTAGTGGTGATACCTCTGTTGGGCGTGATCATGCAGACAATTACTCTCCGCCGCAGAATATTGGCTTTACTTGGTGGTAGCCAAGGGATGTCTCACCACGACACCCGTCAGGAGTCAATATTAGGTTGTTTAGCCTCGGAGATATCCGGAGACTTATTACGAAATCCGGGGAGATGGGTGAGTCTCAAACCCGAGTCTCGCGCGCTCTGGGATAGAGCCCCTCCGCTGGACCATTGCTAGGAGGTAATAGTGTTCAAATTGAACTCTCATGAAATGTGTATACAGATATAAATGTAAATGCTAGTTGTAAGCTAAGCTAGTTAGTTGGTATTACTTAGAAATGTTTTAAGTCATCCATTCAAAACCAAAACAAGCTTCAGTGTAAAAAGAGAAATTGTCAAACCCTACATGAGAAAATGGCTTGGATTTGTATTACACGTATATGTGCACATCTCGTGTAGGACAAAAAAAATAGAGGAGGAAGAATTAATTGTAAATTAAGCAAAACGTCCTGTAGACCAAACCCAAGTTCAAACATGAATTATCTTCTTATCAAATGTATGAGTCAGTGCTTACCTACCTTGAAAGCATATAATAGGATTAGATAAAGAAAACTAATATATTTTCTCTTTACCAAATCTACGTCAATATTAATATGAGAGCTAGTACAAAGAGATTTATTACCCGTTAAATTAGATTAAAATAAGATAATATAAAGCACACGTCATACAAGATCATGTAAGTGGTGACGTTAATATGAAGAGAATTTCCGTGGAGTGTACCAAGATCACAAGCCAAGTTGGAGAATGCTTCTTGGTGTGAGCATGTAGCCGCTGTAGTTTCAGCGGCAGTCGCCCCCAACCAGTGAAGTTCTTGCTGATATTTCCTGTCATTATCTGCATAAGCAATTCATTTGAATTTCACGAACAGCTTACATCAGAGAGCTAGAATTGAAATTAAAAAGGGATACAGAGTGAATGGACTTAAAAAGCATGACAAAATCATTTGAGAAGTCAAAGTAAGGGGTTTTAAAGTCATTAACATGTTCAACACAAGTATTACCAGGAAATCCTCTAGTTGGTAATGTACAAACTGCTATTTAGGGCCATATTGACTTTGAACATGATGATGACTAGACTAACAATCAAAAAGGAAGGGAGTGGTTGTTTCCTCCCCCTGATTAGAAAATAAACTAACTATATCTATCAAAACAATGCTGATGTTCATATTTGAGCTATTTGAGCATCGATACAATAGGTAGTCAAAATATGAACAAAACTAATCACCTTTTTTTATCATTGATATCAGTATCTTGAGTACCGTCTAGCAAAATTAAAGAACATAAGAAAATTAGGGTTTACTTGTATTTAACTAGTATAAAATTTAAGAGGATATATGTTCAGGATTTTCAGATGCCCCTTGAATATAATGTAAACAGAGGCTGCAATCTAGAAGTACAAGTCAAACAAGGAAGCAGAATTGCAATACTCAGCAATAGAAAAAAAATAAAAATAGAACTTTTCATCAATCTGAAGGCTCTAAGTCATTAATAATTCAAAATTAGCAGACGCCACAAGCCATATTCACAGAAAGCAAAAGGTCTAGAAAGCGATACTATGCAAGAACAAGTGATATGCATCAACATGTGCAAGAAAATTATCCATTCTAGAAAAGAAATTCGGATTAACTGTGTGATGTAGACAAGAAAACAAAGGAAAAATATTTAGACCGACCCAACGTATTTCTCAGTATACCAAGCTTAATTTTCCAAAGGGTTATGCTCAAAATTCTTCACAAATATTAATTATGAATTCAATTTCTTCTGTTTGACAATAGCTTAAAATAGTATTGGTAGGCTGCCAAATCTCAGAAATCATAGGCTCATTTATGTGTGTGCCTGAGATTGACATTACCATTACGCAGACTAATAGTAGATCAACCTCGAAACTTGGTAGAAAATTCTAACGCTAGGAAAAGAATCACTGACCAGATATACGGTTTTCTTAGCTAATTCCTCTTAATCACTTTCGCCGAAAGCTTCTTGTTCGTGTAGATAGTGCCTGGAAATTTTGTTAAACTTTTGAGGGGCCTCGCAGAACTTACAGCATTAATAGAGCTCAGTCAAAAAGATTTCTCAATGGATTCTAATAGTGGAGGAAAAAATAAAAAAAGAAGAAATCCACAGATAGACCATGAAAATGCGTTTAAGACTACAGATATGGTACTGAGCTAAAAGAGAGAACGTACATGATAACAGCAAAACATAATAGTAAACGACAAATTAACCATGGAAATCAAACATCATGCTCCAGTCTTATTTCCACCATAAAATCAACTTCATGTTTTAGCACTATCAAAAAGATGGCTTCAGCTCACCCGAATTCTCAATAGCATATTTGAATTCAAACAGATAAACTCCTAATGCAAACACATAAAAAGAGTACGCTGTCCAGTAAAATTTCCAGTACTAATTCCTACCACTAATACTTAAATAAGTTCATACCAGGATCATGTGACTAAATTTGTACAAGTATGCATATATGTGTATGAATATGAGGGTAATCGACATTTTGAGCTTTTTTAATCGAGATCAAGATTAAGAAGCATAAATAAGAAATAGGTAAGAGAAATACTCACAACAAAAGAATAATCATTATAACCAAGTCTAAATAAAAAAGCAATATACACGTACTTAATCAAACTTAAGCTTGGACTGGTTAATCTGGATTAAGTCCGACTAAATTGAAGTATTTTTGCTATCCATGAAACAGTTCAGCCTGTAAAAGGCCATTATCCATTATTTCCATTAAGCAAGGTCAATCTAATGTTCCTCAACATACTACCATTACCTCGAACACATTGTGGGTATCTCCATGAAGGCAAATTTTATGCATAAACCTGGATAGTTTAAGAATCTAAACACTAGAGCACTTCGATAAATTTGAGAAGGAAAAAGGGATATATCACAACAACACAGCAAAATTAATCAATTTGATCAACTCAATTACGTATTATTCATGAATGTTCACAAAACTCTTCCACTCAGCCAAACCTATAACATATCCTTACCATCCATTTAACATTCACTTCAAATGAATACTCTAACACAGATAACAAAGCAATCGAAGCAAAATTCAACAAAATCAATTGCATTTCTTTACATTCACATTTTTTTTCACAAAAATCTCTATAGTGATGGACCACATCATTCTTGTCCTTCATTGTTGCTTTCGACTTGGTCTAATGTCCCAAACTTCTGCTTGAATGAGTCCTGCCTCTGTAACCACATCATATGTCCCTTCAATGCACAATTGAAAACACATCAAAAACCCATGGTCAATTCTAAACTTCAATAACAGAAACAAACCCAGAACGTGATAAAGATTCGAACTTTAATATGCACACAGAAATGTTTGCTTCTGTATCGACGAATTTTACCTGGAGAGCAGCAGCCCATGCAATAAGGAATGAAGCAAACCAGAATTTCTTGTCTTTGAGGAAATGCTTTGCTTCCATCTTTTATTCTTGAAGAGCAAAACCCTAACCTGGAGCGAATTTGCAGGTTCGCTTTGGTGGTGGGGGGGTGGTGGGTGGGTGTTTGAGTTCCTGTCCTGTTCGTCGTTATCTCCAATTGGTCGGGTAGATTCGGATCCATGTGTTAAACCCGATTTGGAAATATTACCATAAACTACCCGACTTGGAAAATATTACCATAAACTAACCTAGTTGGAAAATATTTCCATAAACTTTAACTGTTTTAGTAATCTGAGTATCTGACCAACTTATTCTCAGATGATGAGTCGTAGGAAAGCATATGGCAGTGTGTAAGCCGACGTGATTAAGACTATTATTAGTCTATTTAGAATGATTTGTTGATGTGTTGCTCCTTAGAGACCTTTTCATGGAGAGGTAATGACTCCCACGTCACCGCAGGTATTTTCCCTTCTGCCTTGCTGAGGGTAGAGGTGAGTGTGGGATGAGTATAGTTGGTTTAGAGAATGTTCTTCCCCCTATTGCCTTTCTGGCATCTATTGGCATCCATCAGTGCTTGTTTCTTTTTCCCCCCTCTCAGCAGCCACCTATAGATCATAACGTCCAACTTGAATATGAAATACTTTTGAATAATGATAGATTTCAAAAATTTATCACTAAATATTTTTCATATGAAATAGGTATAATACCCTTAAGTTACATATAAGAAACAAGATATTGCATAATGATAATAATACAAGTAAATAGAAATATTTTACATGAACAAGTGAATATAGTTGTTTAGCAAATACTTTTAAAAGTCGTTTCCATCTCAGGGCAGTTTTTTCTGGCCAAATGCATGTCTTATGCAGGCAAAAAAATAGAACCAATGTTGTGTTTGTTGGCTGTTTTAATGTTCTGTTTCCTGACAGAATTCAACCAAAAAGATAAACAGTACAGGGAATCAATGTCAAAGGATCAATATAACCACTAAATAGAAAACTTGAAGTTAACATCTTCCCAACTCAATGACAACTTATGCCAAGTTTCTGTAAGAATAAATAAACAAAAGGGACTATCAGCTTGACTGTTGTATACAAGTTAATTTAGCAGCTGTTTAGAAAAAAGGAATCTGTATCCTTTCAAGGCGGCGATTTTCCTGATAAGTAGAGAGACAGTTGGTCTCTCATGACAGTTCCTGTCTTAGTGACATACTCACAATCTTGTTGCTGGTAATCTGAATCCTGACGGTGTGACAAGGGCAACTCGTCGAGAACCTTACCCTCCATGTCGATAACAATGTTGTGCAGCAGGCAGCAAACAAAAACAATCCTTGGCAACCTGCTTTTATCAGGTAGCCACATTACTCCATGGATTATCCTCCACATTTCCTTTAGCCTATTCAATGCAACCGACGCTACTACCCGTGTTGCACATTGTCGTTTATTGAACTCATCCTGGTGATTCAAGTGAGGGTGTTGATAAGGAGGAAGAAGCCATGGTAGTAACGGAAATGCATAGCCTCCTAGAATATATTCCCGAAGTTCTACTCCACCATCAAGTTTGACCTTTTTCCCAGCTACCCTTTTCCCTTCTTCACAAAGTTTGAAGAAAGCTGAGTTCTGAAGCACATGGGCATCGCTCATACTACCAGGGTACCCTACCATTACATCACGAAATCTCATATGAGGATCTACTATTGCTTGCAAGATCATGCTGTGGTTTTTGTCAGCATCAATCCAAATGTCGTTTGAGTGGTCCACTGCAGGCAAAGTCATGACAATGTGCGTTGTGTCAATTGCACCGCAACAATTAGGAAGGCCATGCATTTTCTTAAACTGGGACTTAATCTCTTCCATTTCTGCTTCTGTGGACGGCCAAAGCACATGATGCTGTCCTCTTTCTTCCATTGCTTCCACAAATCGCCAAGTTACATGAGAAACAGTTGATTGGTGGATTCCCAATGAATCACCAATATTGCACAATGATTCACCAGAGCCAAGCCTCCTAAGAGCTACAGCAACTTGGTCATTCAAAGATAACGGTTTCCCATTTAGAAATGTGAAGTTTGATTTGCTGATCTTCATATCATCCTTCACAAGAGAACAGATATAATCGAATGTCTTCCTTGAAATTTTAAGAAAAGATTCAAATTTCTTTGAATTCCCTAAAAAATGTACAATTAAAGTTAAATCATCAATATGGGACAATATTTCCTTAATACTTGATGTGTAGCACAGTAAAATTTATATTTTTCAAAATATAACAAAAAGATTAAGAATACTTTTGTGGCCTACAGAAGCAGACACTACTCTGCTAATTGAGAGTATATTGACATCCTCTTCTACATTCTCTAATTAGTGTATTGATACTTTTAGTTACTTAATCTTGCTATACTACACAAAATCATTGCTTTAACAAGTCAAGTATCTATTGGTATGAATATCAACAGATTTATATATCATAAAATAGATTTCGTACTTATCATTTCCTCTTCAGGCCAAAAATAGAAATGCCTTCAATTGAGTTAATTAAACAATACTGGAACAAAAGCATGAAGACATAGGATCATCATTGTAAAATCTTGTAGAGAACTTCTACCTAAATATTCTTATCCATAGTCCAATCATAAACTTCAGGACCTACATAAATGATCTTCAGACCAGATGAACAAGTGAGCACTCTAAAAATGGAAAAATGCAGTTTTTTTTTTACACAAATTATGAAGATTAAGATCCTTCTTAAAATTTACACATGATAAAAGCAAATTGTGTTGACCTTTTTGTTTCCGTAAATCTTTCTATCAGCAATTAAATTATGGTATGCTTATGAACATGTTTACATATATCTTTACTGTTTAGGGTTTAAAAAATTCAAGTGCTCATAAGTTCATTTGTTTATTGCTTCAAAGTAAAAAACTAGCAACAGCATCAGCAGTTGCAGATTTGCTGCTTTATTTTTTATTTTTTACAACTAAAGCTAAACTGCATTTCATAAAAAACATGTCATCCTGTATATGATAATAGTAAGACAATTGCAAACAGGCATTTCCTAATCATTTGAGTGTTATGGCTACATATGAATAAAAATGGGGTTGCAGAAGATAATACTTAACATAAGCAACCAAAGAGATTACACCAAGAAACAGAGCTTAACCTCTTCAATGAATGCCTGACCTAACATTCCCTCAAAACAGATTGAATTCAGATTAGACAAACATCATATTTCACATACAGCAACTGTGCGATTAGTGATTAAGTTCAACATTCATGTGGAAACTTTTCACGAAATATAAGCGAACAATCCAATTAAACAAGAGCAATCGGTATGCACCGAGAAGAACAAATTTCTGGTGGGATTTATTACACTATCTACCCAAGAGAGGAAGAGTGGACTTTAACAGAGTTATCGATTTTCTACTGGAAACAAAAGAATCTAACCATTACAATTTACAAACACAGGTAACGCCAAACTGTGACACAAAAGATTAGCAAAATCCATATCGAATTCATAAAAGCCGAACCAGGAATGATCCACACAGGTTAATAACAGTAATTAGGCCCTAAAAACACAATTCAAATTCCTAACTAATAAATGAATAATGCACAAGGAAATGCATTCCAGTCCAACATTATCAGAAAAAATAACGTTAAACTGAATTCGACCCATCTCACTAAAGCTTCAGGATATGCAAAGAAAACTCGTACAATTAATTCTTAATAAAGCAACAACATAACATAAATACCCGCAAAAAGCAACTCCAATGTATAGAACAAGAAGAAAAATTAACTTAGAATCAAGAACTAGAGATGAAACGTAAGAGAGAATGTGAAGTACCAGGAATCCTCTTCGAGAATTCGTCCCACCAATCCAACGAAGGTTGCAGGCGAGGCTGGGGTTGCTCAAGTGAAGAAGACAAAGCAGAAGCCAACACATTCTGGTCAACCTCCTTCTCTGCTTTCTTCCTTCTCTTGGAACCTCTGATGGGTCCCATTCAAGAAAGCAAGAAGTTCCACCAAGAAAATCAAAAGATCCTCAAAGAATTCTAGAAAAACAGAAAAATAAATAAAAAGGAGTTTTCTTGTTGGCTCGTTTTAGTCATTGAAAGCATGCAATGAGTTGAAGAAGGGAAGAGAAGGGCGTGAAAGAAAGATGATGAAAGTGAAAAAAAAAGGCTTTGAAAGGCAAAGAACCGAATTGAGTTCGTGTGTGACGTGAGGATTATTTGTTACTTTTTTGGGGGTTTAAAGGGAAGACAATGTGATTTCAAAAAAAAAAAAAGGGAAGACAATGTAGCTTGCAACTATCAAAAAACTACTTTACACGCTGCAGACAATCTGCAGTTACATTTACATTCAAGCATTAATTAATTTTTTTTAATTTATATTTATTAATACTAAAGTCATTTTTAATATAAAAATTAAATAAAATAATATAAAAAATTATTTTTCTCTTTTATTTTGTAATGCTTTCATTTAGATTTGAGCTAGTAAGATACATTGTTTGTTTTAAAAATATTATTCAATCTCATTTATTATATTTTATGTTTTTTTTTTAAAATATACTTTCTATTTTATTATGTAATTCTTTCACTCTAGAATTTATGAAATTAATTTATTCAAAATAAACACTCTAAATATACTTTATGAAACTTGAAAAAAAAATAGGAGGATTTAATTAGAGGCTATAAATATAATCTTGTTTTTTACTGCTTGAAATGACTCTAATATTATTAAATCATAAAATTTTATTAGTTTTAACTGTTGAATTTTTTTTATAATCGGAGCTTCTTGTTCCGTAATGTTCTCGCAATTAAAATTTATTGTCCACATGCATGAGTCTAACTATTTGCTTTAATGTTTATTAATTCTATATTACTGTTATCTTGACTTCTATCCGCTTGCCACTTGAATCTTATGTTATATCAAGCAAAAAGAAATAATATATTTAAAAGGTAGTTGAAGATCAAACAGTCTCTAAACTTTAGATAATTAAATTTCGTCAAAAAAGCTTTAGATAATTAGATTGTTAATCTTATTTTATTTTCAATAAAATCAGAGTAAACGACAATTGTCAGTGACATAGAATTTAGGGACAAATACAAATTCATACAGTCCACAATAATATATTACGGATTCGCATGACCTACTTTTAATATTTTGACAGAAATTTTAAAATTATGCATGTATGCTACCAATTTTATAAATGACCTTTTTGTGCCTCAAGTTTAGAATTGTTTAAAATTTATTTAGAATTTGTTTAAAATCTACTCATTTTTCGGATTTGTTTAAAACTTGTTTAGAATTTGTTTGAAATCTGTTCATTTTTTGGACTTCTTTATATGTTGTTTAAATATTTTTCTTGTTTTAAAACTTGAATGTTATTTATATATTATTGATATATTGTTTATATATATATATATTTTATATATACGACCCTAGTTTGGAATTATTTAAAATCTATTTAAAACTTGTTTATAATTTGTTTAAAAACTGTTCATTTTTTGAACTTGTTTAAAACTTATTTATACGTTGTTTAAATGTTATTTTGATGTATCCTAAATTTAACAATATAATCAAGCAAGAATATATATGTTTTCATCCTATAAATCATCATTTATGGTGAAATTTATATGATGTTTGTGATGTTTGCAAGATGAAATAATTTAGAGAAGAGGAGTTGAAAAAGGTGCAAAAGAGATTCAAGGTGGAAATGCACCAACAAACTTAAGAAAGCATAAAGAAAGTGAAGGAAACAAGGAGAAAACAGGTGTCACAACCATGGTTGGAGCATTAAAGGCACGCAAGGGAGGCAGAAACTTGCCACTGTCGTGGTGGCAAGGAACTTTGCACACATTTTGGACAAAAAATGGCCACGGGCATGGCATCCTGAAAGGTCAGAGGAGAGAGAATTTTAAATTTAAGCTATCTTGTGTGACCAAGGGACATTTTTATCTTTGATAGGATTTTATGACTTGGATAAGGAGTATAAAAACCCTCTCTATCACCCATTTAGGACATCTTTGTCATCATTTTCATCCTCTAACATATAATTTCTTTTTGAAGAACACTCTTTAATTTCCTGCTATTCCAAGATCAGATTAAAGAGAAGGAAAGAGAAATTAATTATTCAAGGCTACTTTATTTTGAATCTTACATCAAAGGCTCTTTAGGTTTTGTTTTCTTTGATTTTTCCTCTTTTATATTTGGATTCTATGTTGCTTTTAATAGATATCAATGTTTTTATATTTGATTTCAATATGATTGCTTAATTTTCTTAGTTGGGGTGTAAAAATATAGGCTAGGGATGATAGTTTTGTTTCGCCTATGATTAGGTTATTGTGTTTATTAATGTTTATTATCTATTGACTTGTTGGGTCGGTTTGATGAGTTGTTTTATAAGATTGTGACTTAGATTGACCACCTTAGTCATAGTTCTAGCAAACTTAGTAGAAGTATCGAGAGATGAAGACTAAATGATGCTACAAACATTAAACTTGTGTGGTTTAGGATAGAGATATTTCTATGCTCATAAGGTGATCGATGAAATTCCTTAGTAACATTATGATCCTAATTAACTTAAGTGAGACGAGATGACCCCCTTAATTAATGTAGGAATTGTTTAGATGACCTTGAGAGATGCTCCAAACTAGATTAGTGTAGAGAACACTCAACCCTAAAAACTCTTTCATTGGCTTAGTTAAATTGGATTCCTTAGCCGAAATTGTTTTCATTGGTTTAGTAACAAATAAATTTGTTTATATATTGTTTAAATATTGTTTCTTGTTGTAAAACTTGAATGTTATTTATATATTGTTGATATATTATTTATTTGTTGTTTATATGTTGAAAACAACATATAAACAAAATATCAATAACATATAAATAATATATAAATAACAAATCAACAACATATAAATTACAGATTTATTTATATATTGTTTTCAAAAAGTAAGCAATATATAAACAATAAATTAACAACATATATCTTGTTTATATGTTGAAAACAACATATAAATAAGGTATCAATAATAAATCAGCAACATAAAAATATAGATTTGTTTATATATTATTTTCAACATATAAACAACATATAAATAAGATATTAACAATATATAATAATATTCAAATAATATATAAATAAGAAACAACATTTAAACAATGTATCATCAACAAATCAACAACATATAAAAATACATATTTATTTATATATTATTTTCAACATATAAACAAGATATCAACAATATATTATAACATCAAACAATATATAAACAAGAAATAACATACAAACAACATATAAACATCATAACAAGACTTTGTAAATTTGAAAATATATATATGTGAATCTAAAAAGTCACGTGAGCACGAAAGATATATTGTAAAGTCTATTTGTAATAAGTATAACCTATCTGTACAGAATAAATATTGTAAAATTTTTCGGTATATCGTGTAATTACCACTAAAATTTATGGATCACTAAGCATCCTCGTACCCAATAGAGGAAAAACATTAATTAGTCTGCATAAAAGTGCTAATTATGTCATATATCAGTATAAACCCTTTGATTTTGACGAATAGAAATATCAATTTCCTAATTATTAAAATATTAACCTTTTTAATGTTCAGTTTTTCAAATACTATAATCTTAATTCTTTAGTTGAAAATATCACATTCAGTAATATAAAAGTCAATTTCTCGTCTCATTTTGTCAAATTTTTCTCTCTTTTCTCTTTTGCCACACTCTCCTTTCTCTCTCATCATCTCTTCCATCAATCTCATCCCTCTTGAAACCCTAATAGCCCTAAACCCTAGCAACTCGAAACCCTAGGTCGGCCAATTGCCGCCGCTCCTTCTCCTCTTTTCTCCACGCGCTCCTCACTTGTTCTCTCTCTCTCTCTGTTCCTTCGTCGCGTCTCGGCTCGATCGGTCTTTGTTTCACCATTCGCCAATCGACGTGTCTTCATCGATCTGTCTCCCTCTAGCTTGGTTTGTCTCCTCGTCAATCTCTCTCGTCAGTCTGTG
This sequence comes from Flueggea neowawraea, assembly GCA_948243855.1. Taxonomy (NCBI): domain Eukaryota; kingdom Viridiplantae; phylum Streptophyta; class Magnoliopsida; order Malpighiales; family Phyllanthaceae; genus Flueggea; species Flueggea neowawraea. The sequence goes on along the minus strand of CAODLS010680536.1, from coordinate 347 downwards.
ATGAGTGTAACGAAGGAGGCGGCGACGCGGTGAGCTAGCGGGACTGAAGCGAAAGAGGCGGTGTCATTGTGTACTGGCGGCACTGGAGTGAAGGAGGGGACGACTAGGTTTCCAACCCTAGCTAATGCCTTTTTTATTTTTTTTAAAATTGTTTTATTATTGTTAAAAATAAGAAAAGAACTAATTGTGTTTGTTTAGGTTGTTTTTATTAATGTTGGTTGATTTTTTTGAATTGTATTGATTTTGTGTAGGGATGGATACATTTGGAGACTTGCAGATATATTTTTGAGACTTGCGGATACATTTGGAGATTTGCTTATACATTTGGAGACTTGCGAATACATTTT
>CAODLS010680471.1:0-16648 GCA_948243855.1 Flueggea neowawraea | reverse complement strand
CTATTTGCTTTAAGAGTTGGTGTGAGAATATCATTCTCATTTTGTTAAACCTTGTGTAATCAAGCTTTGGTCATAAAGCTTATGGGTAGAATAGGTTTGCTTGTTTGTTGCCTTTGAAAAAAAGTGGGTGTTGGTTTTGTTTTTGAGCCAGTTAAAAATAAGGGATTGTAAAGGTTGTCTTGTGAGCCTGAAAAACAAGAGGTTGCAACGGTTTGCCTCCGCCCGCAAGTGAGAAAGAGTTAGTGGATTGAAATTCTCTAGTTGAGGCTAGAGGAGTGGACGTAAGTCAATGAGGACCAAACCACTATAAATCATGGATTTGTTTTCTCTATCCCTTTCGTATTTCCATTTCAGTTTCTGATTTTGTGTGTTGGATTAAGCTACTAATTTCTGTTTTTCAAAATATCACAAAAAGTTTTTAGTTTTTTTGATAATTGTCAAGATATCCAATTCACATCCTTCTTAGATAGCCATATTGGGATTACAATTGGTATCAGAGCTAAGGCTCATTATTTTAAGGTCTAACAACCTTAAGTATAAGATCCTAAATGTCATCCATGGGAGATATATCCAAATATGAAAGTTTGGCTACTAACCAAGCTCCTTTCTTTAATGGCAGTGACTATGTTTATTTGAAGACAAGAATGATGGTCTTCTTAAGGTATGACGCTGAAGAAGTATGGAATGTAGTAGAGACGGGTCCATATATTCTTATGAAGGTAGTAGATGGAGAATAAATTTTGAAGCCAAAAGCTGAATGGACAGACCATGACAAAGAGATGGTACGATACAACAATAAGGCTATGCACATCTTGTTTTGTGCACTGAGCAAAACACAATTTAACAAAGTGTAGTAGTGTTCTATTGCTCATGAGATTTGGAGAACCTTAGAGATCACATATGAAGGAACATCCCAAGTAAAGGAGAACAAGCTCTCACTTCTTGTTCACAAATATGAGCTTTTCAAGATGAAATAGGGAGAAGGAATCCAAGAAACTTTCGATCGCTTCAATGACATTCTAGATGGATTGGAAGCTCTTGGTAAGACATACTCAAACTCAGAGCTTATGAGAAAAATATTGAGAGAATTACTTAAATCTTGGGCATCCAAGAAAGATGCAATATTTGAAGCAAAGGACCTCAATAAGTTACCCTTAGAGGAATTACGTGGATCTCTTCTTACTCATGAGATGGGATTGTATGAAGATGAAGAGCAAGGATCCAAAAATGACAAGAGAAAAGGAATAGCTCTAAAATCTAAGGTGGTTGAAGATTTTGAAATTGAAGAGGAAAGTGGGATTGATGATGAGGAAATTGCAATGTATGCAAGAAGATTCAAGTGGTTCATGAAGAGGAACAAGCCATGGAAGAAGAACAAGAATCAAAACAGTAAAGATGAGCCAAAAAAGGAATTCAATAAGGATTCTAAGAAGTAAAGCTCAATCATTTGCTACAATTACAACAAACTGGGCCATGTCAAACAAGAGTGTACTCTTCCCAAGAAATTCTCAAAATATTCAAAGAATAAGAAGGGAAAAACCATGAAGGAAACTTGGAACGATAGTGACGAGTCAAGCTCGGATGAAGATAAAGAGATAGAGGAGATGACAAACCTATGTCTAATGGCCAAGGAGGAAGATTCATCAAGTATGAGGATGAAGAGGTATATGACCTTTACACTTTTGATGAATTGCAAGATGTTTTTAATGATTTAAGCAGTAAATTTGAGGAACTTGGCAGTAGGCATATTGTTTTGAAAAATATTTTTCCAAAACTTGAAGCTACGGTAAAAGCCTTGGAGAAGAAAAATGAGGTTTTAATGAATGAAAAATATGTTTTGAACAAAAGTGTTGATGATTTTTCATCCATTGCCACAAAGATCATAAATGGCTTAAAACACAATGTGTTGAGTATAAGTCATTTTTGTGATAAAAATTCCAAAGTGGTTTTTGAATCAAATAGGTGGTTGTATATGATGAAAATGATTGTGCCTTATTTGTTGGTTCTAGACATAACAATATCTATGTTGTTGACTTGCTTGATTCAAAAACTTTCAATGAAAAATGCCTTGTTAGTGTCAATGATGATACATGGTTGTGGCATAGAAGGCTAGGACATGCTAGCATGTATATTAATTCAAAGCTTTCAAGAAAATATTTAGTAAAAGGTTTACCAAAAATTAGATTTGAAAAGGATTTAGTGTGTGATGCATGTATTAAAGGAAATCATTCAAAATCATCTATTCAAAGCAAAAAATTCATTTCTACCACAATACCTTTAGAACTTTTACATATGGACTTATGTGGTCCTTCTAGCACTCTAAGTCTTGATGGAAAAGCTTATTGTTTTGTGATTGTTAATGATTATTCACGTTTTACATGGACTTTCTTTTTAGCACATAAAAATTAAACTTTTCATACATTTGCATCATATAGCAAAAGAGTCCAAAATGAAAAAGGCTACACCATTACCTCCATTAGGAGTGATAGACGTGGAGAATTCTCTTATGAGCCATTTGAATCCTACTGTGAGGAGCATGGTATTTTGTATAATTTTTCTGCTCTAGGGACACCTTAACAAAATGGAGTTGTTGAGAGAAAAAATAGGACTTTACAAGAAATAGCAAGGACAATGTTAAATGAGAACAATTTGCCAAAGTTTTTTTGGGTTGAAGCTATAAATACAACATGTTGTGTAGTGAATAGGGCTCATATTCGTTCCATACTCAAAAAACTCCTTATGAGTTGTGGAAGGGTATATTGCCCTATATATCTTATTTTCATACCTTTGGTTGCAAGTGTTTTGTCAACGAAAATGGAAAGGAAGCCCTAGAAAAGTTTGATGCTAAATTCGATGATGGTATTTTCCTTGGTTATTCATCAATTAGTAAGGCATATAGAGTCTTTAACAAAATACTTGAGAAGGTTGAAGAATCAATTCATGTTATTTTTTATGAAACTAACCATCTTTCTTCTAGAATTGTTGATGACGATGATGCAGATGCTAGAAGCAAATTTGAGAATTTGAACTTGAATGACAAAGATGATTCAATAAAGCAAGGCAAAGATGATCAAAAGAATTTCCAAATGAGTGGAGATATTCTAGAGATCACCCGAAGAGCTTATTATTGGCGATACCACAAAAGAAGTAGTCACAAGATCAAATCTCAAGCATATTGCAAACTTCGTATTCATCTCCAAAATAGTCCCCAAGAATGTGAATGATGCTCTAGAATATGAATATTGGATTCAATCTAGGCAAATGGAGCTCAATCAATTTGAAAGGAACCAAGTATGGGAATTTGTCCCAAGACCGGATGCAGTCATGGTGATTGGAACCAAATGGGTGTTTAGGAACAAAGAGAAAGAAGAAGGAGAAGTTGTCACAAACAAATCTAGAATTGTAGGGAAAGGATATCTTCAAGAAGAAGGGATTGACTTTGAAGAATCTTTTGCACCGGTAGCAAGATTGAAGGCTATAAGAATCTTATATGCTTATGCTTGCTACCAGGACTTCAAGTTATTCCAAATGGATGTGAAGAGTGCTTTCTTAAATGGCTACATTAAGGAAGAGGTGTATGTGGAACAACCTCCTGGATTTGAAGATTCTCACCATCCACACCATTTCTTCAAGCTAAGAAAGGCTTTATATGGTTTAAGGCAAGCTCCTAGAGCATGGCATGAAAGATTAAACCAATTCCTATTGGACAATGGATTCTCAAGAGGTAAAGTGAACAATACTTTATTTATTAAGCACAAAAATGATGACTTATTATTATTTCAAATTTATGTTGATGATATAATATTTTATGCTACTAACCCATCTTTGTGTAATCGGTTTTCTGAGTTGATGCAAAGAGATTTTGAAATGAGCATGATGGGAGAGCTTAGTCACTTTCTCGGACTATAAATTAAGCAAATAATGGATGGCATCTTCATCAACCAAAGCAAATACATTGGAGATATGCTTAAAAAGTTTGGAATGAAGAATGCAAATCTGCCCCAACTCCAATGAGCACAACTACAAAGTTAACCAAAGATGAACAAGGAAAAGGAGTAGAGAAAAAGTTTTATAGATGTATGATTAGATCTCTCCTTTACCTTACAGCAAGTAGACTTGATATTATGTTCAGTGTTTGTCTTTATGCACGTTTTCAATATTGTCCAAAAGAATCTCATTTGAGTGCTGTCAAAAGAATTTTCAGATATTTGACTAATACCAAGAATATTGGCTTGTGGTATCCTAAAAATGATTGTTTTGATTTAGTTGGTTTTGGTGACGTTGATCATGCAGGAAACCAATTAGATATCAAAAGTACTTCAGGCACTTTCCAATTCTTAGGTAATTCACTGGTGTCTTGGTTCTCAAAGAAACAAAATTGTGTTGCACTATCCATTGTTGAATCTGAATATGTAGCAGCTGGCAGTTGTGTAGCTTAAATTTTGTGGATCAAGCAACAACTTTTGAACTTTGAAATTATGTTTTCAAAGATTCCTATTAAGTGTGATAACACTAGTGCCATTAGTATTTTCGAAAATCCAATTCAACATTCTAGAACCAAGCATATTGATATCAAACATCATTTTATTCGTGATCATGTTCTCAAGGGAGATATTGAACTTGAATTTGTTTCTACAATTGATCAACTTGCTGATATTTTGACAAAACCCTTAATGAAAAGACTTTTGTTTCAATTTGTAGACGTATTGGCATGTATGATTTGAATGAGTTTTGATTGGTATATGTGCATATTTGTGTTCATTTTCATTAATGCATACATTAATAGTAAAGTGATCCATATGCAAATGACATCACTAAAGTTGGAAGAACAAAGTTTCTAAATTTTTCATTGTGCATAGATGTTATTTATAAGAGGTACAATGCCCGTAGCAGTTGGTCTGATGGTTCTGGAATTAAAATTTTTGGCCACTACGTGCATAAAATATTTATTATGGGCATAGATTGTTATGGTATTTTAGAAGAAGACTTTCTTGGTTTGAGCTACGTACACAACAAATGGTATTGTGCCCATAGTATGCAATGGATTATCACTGGATGTTTTCTGGGTTTATTCTATGTGCGTAATAAAATGTATTGTGCGTGTAGTCGAAGATAAGCTTTTCTGAGTATTAGATATGGAAAGTATTATGGGCATAGTATTTATCTCTACTCACACAATATAGAAAAGCAGCAGCAGTGTTTCAGAGGTTCTCTTAGTACGTACGTAGAAGATGATAGACCGGGCGTAGTACTAAGATGATGGTAGTGTAATATCTTGGTCAATGCACCTAGTATCCATATGGAGAATGGTTCTATGCGCTTAATATGGGAAGCATTGATGTAGAAGCCATTTTGATTCTTCTGTGCGCGTGCTATTGGATACTATAAATGTAGAACCTTAGCTGCTATTCAAACAGAAGCTGTCTGAAAGTCCATGCATTTGTCCATTACGAACTTAGCATCATGTTCTATGTGCATAAGTCTTCGCAGACTTTATTCTATAGGCGTAAAAGGTGATATTACGGGCTTAGTACCCTTTAGTTTTTTAAAACCCAAATTGAATCTCAAAACCTAAATTCACAACCTCCCGTTTTCTTTCTAAAATTTCATTATGCTTCAACTTTCAAACACAATTCTCTGAATCTAAACCCAAATTTCTCTTTCTTACTTTTCCCCCAAACTCTCTCAGATTTTCCCCATTTGCAACTCTATGAACATAGTAAACCCTAATTCCAATGTAATATCCAGTTCTAGTATGGCACCGAAGAAAATCAAGAAGATTCATTCCAACATTGCATCAAAGAAATTTGTTCTTGAGCAAGTTGAATCCTCTAGAGGTGGAAAGAGACCTTGCTCTACCAATGATTCGTAGAGCACCCCTATTTCACCTCTTTAAAAGAAGATCAAGAAGAACCAAGGTATCCCTGTCAAAAATCAATTTGATATAACTCGGTTCATTGATTTTCAAGCTGCTCGTCTCTTCAAAGCTCTAGGAAGGGCAAGGACTTCAGATTCAAAGGTATTTGATTTTCGTTACTTGTAGGAATGTGGATTGGAGTTGACAGAAAAATTCAATCACTTTGGAATTTGAAGATTCCATATGGTCGGGGATGACTTTTATCCAGATTTAGTTAGTGATTTTTATGCAAATGCTAGAAAATGGGAAAATAGAGACCTTACTGATATTCTAAAGTTTGGTAATCTTGGAGTGTCAAGTCGAGTTAATGGGCAAGAGATATTCATTGATGAGGACATTTTGCATCAATTGTTCGGATTGTCACACAGGGATTGTGTTGTTGAGAAAAAAAAGGTGTGACATATTTCTATGATGAAAAGGGGAATAAGGTTGCAGTTGACATTGATTAAATCAAAAGGATTCTACTAGAGAAAGTTGTTGTGGTGACAGTGGAGGCCAAATTGCTTGATCAAAATGATCTTGGAGTTTTTTGGAAGATGGTTCACTTATCTTTCACACATATTTTGCAACCCAAGCAGCATACACAGTCTCTATACACCAACCAAGACCTAATTCACACATATTTGTTGATGAATGAGAGGGAAGTCAACTTTGCGTATGTGGTGATTGATTGGATTCTTGACAAGCTGAAAATTTTTAATCTTCCTACCTTCAATCATCTCAGTAGGGAGAGAATAGAGCATATGTTGTATGCTAGTCAGCTCAAAAGAATCTTTAAGCATTTTGGAGTAAGCCTTGAAGGATTTGAAGTTCAAAGAGTGAAGGACATCAAGAAAATATGAGCTTCTACTCTTCGAAGCATGCATCTTTTCAGAACTGTGGAGTGAGGCTTATCAGCCTTATTTGCATGAAGGAGATGTCATGGTTTATACAAAAGATCACAAATTCATGCCTAAGAGAAGAGACATGATCTTCATCAGAAGAAAAGGCATTCAACAACAACTAAGGAATGTTGCAGATGATGAAGAAAAAGAAGTTGAAGAAGAAGCAGAAGAAGAAGAAGTTGAGGAAGAAGCAGATAATTTTATAGTGAATGTTGGGAAAGAGGGAACAATTGAAGGAGAGGTTAGACTAAGCACGGTTAAAAGGACTAAGATTGATCAATTGTAGCAAGAATTCATTGCGTTCAAAGCTAAAACCGAGTCAAATTTCATAGCTTTGAGGCAATGACTTTAAGCCGACCAAACTGAAACTTGTTTAAATTTTGAAGTGGTCATCAATCTATTGGAAAGCTTGAAAGCTGAGCTTCAAAACTTGTAACAACCGCCTCCACCAAGTCCGCTTGAAGTTCCTAGTCATCCAGCTGATCCTATTCCTCCACCATTTTCATTTTATGGACATGATTCTTCAAGTGGTGATAAAGCAACTCCTTCCTCTACACCAGATGATACTGCTCCTCAAATGAATTTGAATGAGTCGCCTGATGTGGAAGAATCAGAAACCCTAGTGGAGCATGTTGAGGAAACTTGTCATGAAACAGAGGCTCCAACTGAAACATAGCCCATTTTGAAAGAATTAGTGATTGCAGATCAAACTGCTGAAGCACAAACCACTGAAATTCCAGCTGAACAACCCCCTTTTGAGCAAAAATCAGCAAAGGCAAGACAAAAAATGAGTGATAAAGATCTTGAGTGAATTGAAAAAATGATTTGGATATCAAGAAAGATCTGAACAAGGCATCGGCTAGAAAGAATGTTCCTGGTGAGTCAAGTGATTTGGATGACACAAGTGATTCATCTAACTCAAAATCAAGCCTAGATCTTTTCCTCAATCTTTCTTTGTGCCTATGCCTCTACCTCCTCCAGCTAATGCTGCAATACATTGAAGTATCAAAAAGATCACCAAGAATCTCACCACTGCAATTGCTATGTACAAAGCGATGGTTGATGCTCTACCTCCCATTTCAAATACAATTCCAACTATGTCTAATGATGAAGATGATGATCAGGATCTCTGTGATTTACTCTCTCTCGTTATCTTCTCAGATCTATCACAGAATAACAACACAAGCTTGAATGGTTTACAATTATAGCAGACCGTGTCGTGGAAGCTATGGAAGAAATTTGAACAATTTCACCTTCACGTGTTGGAATCTGCGACATCGTACATGCAGCGGAAAATAAAATTTTTGTCACGAACTCCACCAATGATCCAAGCAATTAGATAAAACCGACTAGGGAACATGTGTTTACCTCGTTTTGGTGAAACAATAGCGCGAAGATGCTGTTGGATTTGAGTCATAGACGCTACAGGATGCCAACGCCCTCCACTAGTATCCACACGCACAAACTGCTGAAGTGTGCTAGCACCGAATTTTGAGGACACTCTCAAAAATAAAACCTTGCTATTTTTGTCTTTTGTTTAAGTGAAGAGGACGACAATTGGAGAAAAGAGAGAGACGACTAGGGTTTTGTATAAGCCTACTTATAGACCATAATAAACCCTAGTTTTACTCTTACTAGGAGATTTGATTCTAGTCTCAATAGAATTCGGTTACCCTAGTTCGAGAAGGCTAAACTACCTCAATATTCATTCTTCAATAAATAAAAATCCAGCCATATTTTATTTCATAAATAAAATATAAATTTGGCCAAATTATTTATTTCATAAATAAATACTAATTGCCTATTTCTTTTGTTGACCAAGTCAAAACTCCTTCTTAGTTGACTGAGTCAAAAAAACTCTTTCTTTTGTTGACTAAGTCAAACAAACTATTTTGACAATGTCAAATGAATTTTAATTTATTTTAAAACTATTATAAAACAAATTATTTCATCATAATATAATAGCAAGACACATCATACAATATATAGCACATTTCGTGAGTGTGTGACCCTGTAGGTCCGCTCAATATTGGCAATAGACCCAAATAACCATTTAGGCCCACAAGTCATAAGCAGCCTCTAGCAAGTCATTATGACTACCTAACATGAGTGAATTCGATGACTCAACAAAACCTAATGCATAGCTCGATATTTAATCATTTTGTCACACGATATCTCGATTAAGCATAAAGCATGGATTATGTCATCTTTATATAGCTTAATCAAACATTTCTTGATACCCAAGTAGATTGAACAAAATAAATGATATTGATAACCCCTATCAATTTCATTGGGGCACGACCATGCATTTCATCAGTCCTACTTATCAAGTGGCCAAGAGATATTTCACTCAAATAAAAGCGAGACAAATTCCTTTACTATCACTCACATTCCTCCACATGATTTACTATACATCTAATTATAGCTTGTATTACCATCCTGTTACGGATGATGTTGAACTATATCAAAACATAAAGATCCTCATGTAGGAATCAATGGTGAATTCAGGTCAATGACTCAAATATCACTACTGCGAAAAGCAATACTGATGACATATATTCTATGTAGTATTTCTCATGGTGGGTTAGTCCAATATCATTTTCCCAACATATATCTATGTCCAGAGTAACATCTCATGTCCATGATCAGTAAAACATGATTATCTCTCAGAGTACATACTATTATTAACTCATTATCATTCCCATGATAATGAACAACCATGGACAATTTAGAATAGTGTTCATTTATCTTAAGATTTTATTATCAAGTCACACACTTGATAACATAAGACAGAATTAACTATTCATGAATAATTTTATCAAGTTAGTGCATTACAAAATAACATGAAAAAATATATGCCAAAATGAAAAACCTTGTATTTATTAAATAACAATATAAATGAAAATGTACATATGATTGGGCTATGGCATATCACTAACATAACGTTCTTCCACTAAACCATCTGTGATAGTCATTGACTAGGATCCACATTTTGTTCTCTCATATGCATCATATTTATGTTTATCCATTTCCTAATGTATACTGTTATATTTTGATATGCAATGAAATTGCCTATTGAATGTCAATTTGCTCTTCAATTGTGCCTTTTTGATTGTGACAAAAAGGGAGAGAAATATATGCAGAGTTTGTTGTTAAGAGGGCAAAATATATTTAGTTTAATATGTGGAAGACTAACTCTCGGACAAGGATTAAGAATCCTTGATCAAAATTTGTAAATTTTTTAGTGTCTTTAAATAGGTGCATTCATTGAGGGGGAGTGCAAGTTTTTTCATTGTTTTTGTCATCATCAAAAAGGGGGGAGATTCTTGAACCAAGTTTGGTCTACATGAAAATTCCCTTTAAGTTTTGATGATTTAACAAAACAATTGAAAAAGTTAAGCTATGCACTTTGATAAAGATAAAGCAATTCTGAAGTGTTCCAGAATGGATACAATGTGTTTAATACCACATACTATGCACGCAGTACCTTGTACATCAGAAGACATAATGGTCCAATCCTCTATTGTGCACATTATACCAGATGGAATCGACGTAGTAAAGAGGACAATGATTCAGGTGACATACTATGCGCTTAGTATGGAATCCTACTCATGTAGACGAGTCTTGAATTCCAACTGGAAAGAAATGTGCGCATAAAAGGGAAAAGCTACATTCTTTAGAATACTCTTACTATGCACATAGTAAGAGATACTATGCTCGTATACGGGTATGACAAGCTATTTCCAGCATACGAAAAATTTTGTTATGTTGTGTCAGACATTCAAAAAGAGAATATTTACTGGCAGATCAGATTATTTCAGAAGATCACGCTCTACGCGTGTGGAACCTGTGCTACGCAAATAGAACTAGATGAGCTGGACTATGAGACAAATCTAAGATGCTCCTCTAGAATTTCAAATTTGAATATTCCCTGACAACATTTGACACAATCACGTGACAAATCAAATGTGCAATCTTGGAGGTCCGTCTATGCCCATAAAAGACAGTGCAATGCACGCAGAACCTTAGTATTGCGACCGCAGTACAAATTCTACGCACACAGTATAAATCAAGATTTTGATTTAATAAAATAGTGGATATTGGACTTCATACTATGCAAGCAGAAGTGGATTTACAGCACGTAATACTCTGATGGAAATGGACACTGCATACGCACTACGAATAGTATGCGCGTAGTAAGGACTGAGGTCAGCAATTTTAACAAGTTGCAGCTATCTCACAACGGATTGTTGGAGCCCCATAATGGCTATTTCTCTTAGAGCAGCTATAAATAGACTTCATCAGTCCAGAGGCAACTAAAGAACATTTTTAAAGGTGCGCCCAAGCTTTGTAAATTTCATTCTTAACTTTCTATCTCTAATTGTTTTCTAGTTCTTACACCACATTAAGCTTTTGTGCTGTTATTTGCTTTAAGAGTTTGTGTGACAATATCATTCTCGTTTTGTTAAACCTTGTGTAATCAAGCTTTGGTCGTAAGGCTTGTGGGTAGAATACGTTTGCATGTTTGTTGCCTTTGAAAACAAGTGGGTGTTGGTTTTCAGTTAAAAACAAGGGATTGTAAAGGTTGTCTTGTGAGCCTAAAAAATAAGAGATTGCAATGGTTTGCCTCCACCAGCAAGTGAGGAAGAGTTAGTGGATTGAAATTCTCTAGTTGAGGCTAGAGGAGTGGACGTAGGTCAAAGAGGATCGAACTACTATAAATTATGGATTTGTTTTCTCTATCCCTTGCTTATTTTCATTTCAGTTTCTGAGGTTGTGTGTTGGATTAAGCTACTAATTTCTGTTTTTCAAAATGTCGTAAAAAGTTTTAAAATTTTTTTATAATTAGCAAGATATCCAATTCACCCCCTCCTGGATAGCCATATTAGGATTATAGCCTCTAGTAGTTCATACTTGCTTTGTGAGACTTGTGGAAGGAGACACCCGAGGATTTGTCACAAGGTAACAGGTCTCTGCTTCCATTATAGACAACCGATAAACAAGGTGGCTGATTGTCCTCTCAAGCATAGGATGGGGTCACAAACGGTGCAGTTAGTGATTGGTGGTTCTGGCACCACTAGCACTGGAGCTGGCAGAGATTAGGAGGTCATAGTCAGATTGGTCAGGGCAGTGGTTGTGGGCAGACCGATCAGGGCAGTTCTACTACAGGGGGTCAGGCACGAGTGTACCATTTAACTCGTTAGGAGGCACAGACCTCCAACGCTGCAGTGACTAGTATGTTATCCATCTTTGGTACTGCTGCTTATGTTTTATTTGACTTAGGTGCATCTCATTCTTTTATCAATTTATATTTTGTTGAGCGTAATGGGTTAGTAGTGTGCCCGTTGGATAGATTGTTAAAGGTCTCATTGCCTTTGGGTAGTAAGATCTTGATTGACTCTAAAGTTTGGGGTTTCTTGATTGACTTTGATGGGCATGAGTTGATAGCTAATCTTACAGTATTGGACATGGAGGAGTTTGATGTTATACTTGGTATAGATTGGATTTCGATTTGGCACGCGACCTTGGATTGTTTTGCGAAGAGAGTATGTTTTCAACCGTCAGGTCAGAGTGATTTTTTTATCAGGGTGAGCATGACAATATCATATAGGGATATGTATAAGTTGTTAGAGGAGAAAAAATGATTCACCGTGGTTGTGAGGCGTATTTGGCATTTGTGCTCATTGAGCTGCTGAGTTCAGAGTTGAGGCCAGAGGATGTACTAGTGGTTCGGGATTTTTTTGACGTATTTTTGAAGGATTTTCCTGGACTTCCTCTTGAGCGAGAGATTGAGTTTGCTATCGAGGTATAGCCTGGTACTGATCCAATATCGATTCCACCGTATCAGATGGCGCCATCAGAGGTGAAGGAGTTAGAGACTTAGCTAAGGGAGTTGTTAGACAAAGGATTTGTTTGACCCCGAGCATTTCACCTTGGGGTGCACCGGTCTTATTTATAGAGAAGAAGGATGGGAGTCTTCGCATGTACATCGATTACTGCCAGCCTAACAAGGTAATGGTGAAGAACCGATATCCACTTTCAAGGATATGTGATCTGTTTGATCAGTTGCAGGTGCAGAGTGGTTTTATATGATCAACTTGAGGTCAGGATATCATCAATTAAGGATTTGAGGTGAGAAAATTTTGAAGATTGCATTTTGAACTAGATATGGGCATTATGAGTTTTTGGTGATGCCTTTCTATTTGAAGAATGCTCTAACAACATTTATGGATTTGATGAACAGGGTGTTCAGACTATATCTAGATCATTTTTCCATTGTCTTCATCAATGATATATTGATCTACTCGAGTAATAGAAAAGAGCACGAGCACCATTTGAGGTCAGTGTTACAAACTTTAGTGGAATATGAGCTTTATGCTAAGTTCTCAAAGTGCAAGTTTTGGCTCGAACAAGTAGCATTTCTCAGAGACGTGGTGTTGAGATAGGGTATTTTGGTTGATCGCAAGAAGATAGAAGTTGTACTCCATTTGGGAGAGGCCTAAGACCGCTATAGAAATTCTAAGTTTCCTTAGTTTGGCCGGGTATTATAGGAGGTTTATCCAAGATTTGTCAATGATTATAGCTCCTATGTCTCGGTTGACACAAAAGGGAGTTAAATTTGTTTGGTCTATTAAGTGTGAGGATAGTTTCCAGAAACTTAAGAAGTGTTTAACTAGTGCCCCAATGTTTGTTTTACTATCGGGTTCTGGAGGTTTTACGGTGTATTGTGATGCATTGAGGGTTGGCCTAGGTTGTGTATTAATACAACATGGTAAAGTAACCACTTATGAATCGAGACAACTCAAGAGGCATGAACAGAACTATCCGATGCATGATCTGCAGTTGGCGACAATAGTGTTCGCACTCAAGATCTGGAGGCATTATTTGTACAGAGAGACTTTTGAGATCTTCATAGATCATAAGAGTTTGAAGTACATTTTTAGGCAATGAGACCTGAATCTGAGGTAGAGGCTTTAGCTAGAGTTGTTGAAGGATTATGATTTTACCATATCATATCATCCTGGCAAGGCTAACGTTGTTACTGATGCTCTGAGTAGGAAGTCGGTGGGTAGCTTGGTTCCTATCTCTGTTAAGAGACGACCTACAGTGTCTGAGTGGCAGAGTCTGATGGGGTATGGAGTTAAGTTGCAATTTGATGACTCAAGAGCATTGTTCGGTCACATCGAGTCAAGACATGTACTGTTGGACCGGATTATGGAGGCTCATAAGGAGGATTTGGAGTTTTAAAGTTTGATTGAGTAGGTTAAGTGTTTTGATGTGCCCAGATTCAATGTTGATGACTCTAGAGTCCTTTGGTTTTCACTGAGGTTATGCGTACCATCTTCGCGTGGTCTACGCAAGGAGATTATGAGTGAGGGTCATAGTTCCACATATTATATACACTCGGGGTTACATTAAGATGTATCAAGATCTTGGAAAGTCTTATTGGTGGTCGGGGATAAAGAAGGGCATCAATTAGTTTGTTAGCCCTTGTTTGACCTGTCAGCAGGTTAAGTTTGAGCACCAACATCCTTCTAGATTATTACAGCAGATGCCCCTTTCGGAGTGGAAATGGGATCGTATCACTATGGATTTTTTAGTTGGACTGTTGAGGACGTCTTTTGGATATGACTCCATTTGGGTTATTACTGACTGTTTGACGAAGTCAGGACATTTCCTTCATATCAAGATGACATATGGAGTTGCACGCCTAGTAAAGTTGTACATTGATAGGATTGTGTGTTTGCATGGTGTGCCAATCTTTATAGTGTTGGACAGAGGACCACAGTTTATGTCGCAGTTTTGGCGTAAGTTGTAAGAAGAGTTGGGTACTTCATTCTATTTCAGTATGGCTTTTCATCCGCAGATTGATGGTCAATCTAAGCGTACAATTCAGACTTTGGAAGATATGTTGAGAGTTTGTGCTATAGATTTTGTTGGGAGTTGGGATTCCCATTTGCCTCTTGTAGAGTTTGCATACAATAACTCATACCATTAGAGTATCTGGATGGCACCATACAAGGCGTTGTATGGCAGGAAGTGTAGATCTCCACTGTGTTGGATAGAGGCTGATAAGAGAGAGATGTCAGGATAAGATCTTATTTTGGAGACTACAGAGAAAGTCAGGTTGATCTAGTAGAGGATCTAGACTGCTCACTATCGTTAGAAGAGTTATGCTGACACAAAGCGTAAACACCTGGAGTTTGCAGTTAGAGACCATGTATTCCTCAAAGTATCATCGATGAAGGGTATGATGAGATTTGGGATGAATGGCAAGTAGAGCCCAAGATACATTGATCCATTTGAGACTATCAGCTGTGTTAGAATTTTGGCATATGAGTTGGTGCTACCACCTCAGTTTACCTCTGTTCATCCAGTGCTTCACATCTCACTTCTAAAGAGGTATGTCTCTGAGCTGTCGCACACCGCAGTCGGTCGAGGTTAGGCCTGGCTTGTCTTATGACGAGGTTCCGATGAGGATTGTTGACTGGCAAGTTAAAAAACTCTAGAATAAGGAGATAACTTCAGTGAAGGTGATTTGGCGACATCACTCAGTTGAGGAGGCCACATGGGAGGTCGAGGATGAGATGCTTCAACTCTAGTAATTCATAGGTCAGTGTGTTATTGTTTCTACGTCTTTGCATTTCATTTTACATAATTGTTTCAGTCTCAGAATTATTATTCCACATCACTGCTTTTGGCATGTTGTACGTTGGCCAGGTAGCAGAGTGTTAGTTGAGCAATTATAATTTAGGTTTCATTTTGGGGATCTAGTGTTGATATTAACTTTATTTTTCTTTGTCTGGAAATTTGGGACAAATTTCTTTTGAAGGGGAAAGTATGTAATGTCTCGCCCATTTATATGGTGTTCGATGGTGGTTAGGTTTGATTTTAATTTTTGATTCGATAATAGAAACAATGAATTAATGTTTTGGGTGATGAATATCAATGCAATTAAGTCGGTTTTTGAACCATTGATCTTGTTTGATGTTTGTCCAATCGATTGAAGAGTTTTTGGGCAAGGAAGTCAAGTTTAGGCAACCCACGGACAAGAACACGATCAAGCATTTTGACCGTGTCTTGAAGAAGAGGAATCGTGTGTTAAATTGGCCAAGACACGAACGGAAACCCGTGTTCGTGTCTTGTGCATTTTCGTCCGTGTTTTGAGGGTTGTCTTTATCTTTGGTTTCGAACAAACTGGGCGTGACACAGTTGTATCTCAGCCCGTGTCATGAAAAAAATGCACGGGAAACGCTAAAATGTCATCGTTTTGCTTGGCTGTGTCTTTATAAGACCCTAGCTGACTTCATTCTGCCTCACTCGCCTCCCTTCATCAAAAACGCACCCCAAACCTCTCATTTCCCATTTTTCTTGCCTTCCTTTGGTGGAATTCGACTCTTGAGGTGAGAATCACTCCTCTTTTTGGTTTCTTTCCATTTCTTGTTTCCATTTTGCTTGGATTTATTTGTTGTGAAAGGAAGAACAAAATGGGTTTTGTTGGGTGATTTGTGTCCAAATGTTTGAGGTTTTATGATGGATTTGAGTACGATTTTGATAGATATATGTTGGAAGGCCTTAGAAACACAAAGAATCAAGAGGATTTTGAAGGATAGATGGTGTTTTGTTTGGGTTAGGGTTTGTGACGGGTTTGAATAAAAAGTGATGATTTTTGGGTTATTTGATGTTCGTTGTTGATTGATTTGTATCCTAGAGGATGTTATGGAGTTAATGGTATGGTTGGAATCAATTTTTGTTGGTTGAATCAAGTTTAGGGACTATCTTCGTAATTTTCCACTTAGAGGACCAATTGTGTAATTTTGCATTTAGTGATTAAAATGTAATTTTA
>CAODLS010680414.1:0-14121 GCA_948243855.1 Flueggea neowawraea | reverse complement strand
TAGAAATATTACTGACCAGCTTGTTCCTAAATTATTTGTTAATTCTCTTTTGTTGGACGAAGTTTACGAGCTTTGTTAGTACTTTTGTTTATCCGGGAAGGAGAAGGCCAAAATTCATGCGATCAATTATGTTCCATACAGGTCAAATTCCAATTCCATTCGTTGTGCTTCATTGTTCTGAGTTCAAGTTTTAATTAGCAATGATAAGTCGAACAATTGATTGTTCATAGAAACTGTTTCTTCTTTTTATGATAAAACAAAAACAAAAGTGAGCCATTAAAGATCTCATGTAATATTTAAACGATCGTTTGATTTGACAACTTATATTGGTTTACTTAAAAACTTGTTCGAGTGGAACCATAATCCTGTGAAGCGATTTCAGGACTTCCTGTTGATCACATAACAATGATGCTACAGGTGATGCCCCGATAATATTAAAAAAATATCTAAAACAACTAAAATTTAAAGTTTATATATGTATTATTAATTTTAAATATTTAAAAAGTTAAAAATGCATCCTTTTGTACTTATGGGAGTTGTGCTAAAATAAAGGATTTTTTTTTATTTTATATATTAGCTCTAATTAGGAATCAAACGCTCCACCTCATTCTTAAGATCTCGTGTTGTATTGGAAATCTGGAAACCTCCAATATCATTAAAAATCATTTTAATTTTTATTCAGGTCGTTTTCATTTTTTAAACAAATCATCTAAGAAAGTCATCCCAAAGAGTCGTACATTTCTCGTAGAGATGGCCAACCGTCCTCATCACAATGGTTTTAAGGAAATTGAATTTCCATTCGGTGAGCAAGCAATACGAATGAATGCAAACAGGGCTGCTGATGTAGCAAACCTGGGGCTGAAAATGGGACTTTTGCTGGATGAATTCCAGGTCACTTCTTAACAGTTGCAGGCTACTCTTCACAAGGATTTGATAGGTTTTATTGTCAGTCCTCAGTAGGGCTGGTTTCTATAAAACTGGCCTGTTTAATAGGTGTTGACGAGAAAGAAAAAAAAGGATTCTGAAATACATTGAAACACTAATCTAATTCAAATCTCGCCTATGAGAACCGATCCAGTTCGGTCCTTGTTAGCCTTTCAGACCAAATAAAGCCCTGTATCTCACAACGCAACACTTCACTCTCACCTTTTACATGCAGTAGTAGTTTTTCAGGATTTTTTAATTGCAATTTATAAGAACCAATTACAACCAACCGATGGGTTAACAACTCCTTGATATTAGAGTCAATTTCGGTGACTTAGTGTCAAAAGTCGTCGGTTCAATTATTGAGAGCAACTAAAATGACATTGTTAGAAAAAAGGTAAAACAATTACAACCATTTTGTTTATGAGAAGAAAAAAAAGAGAATCGAGGTGAGAGATTTGTCCGAGTTTCTCCATCCGGGTCGGAATTAAAGAGCCAAAATATGAAAAGCCCCAACTCTTTCTCCAAAATTACAACCGCGCCCTGCCCGGCTGAAGATCTGAGGCTTTGTTAAGCATGGAATACCGAGAGCTTTCATCTCCAGTTTTGCTTAGAAGATGTAATTCTGAGACTGTTAGCTTCTTCCATTGTTGTGTTGCGTAGCCTATAACTATATACTTGAAGATGTGCACCTTTTTTTTTTTCCGTGAACCACTAGAAATGGTTACTTACACTGGCAGCCATTTCCGTGCTGATTAAGTAAATGACCTTACAAAACTGATGACTAATTGCTCTTCTGATAGATCCACCATTGCAACTTTAACCTTGCAAAACTGACGGCTAATTGCTCTTCTGATAGATCCACCGTTGCAACTTTACCACATGAAACCAAAGTGACTGTCATCATAATAAATTCCACTACTTCCATATGCATATCACCACCTAGAGCGCGAATAACCATATGTCTTCCAGTAATCCTGACGGCGATAGTCACGCCTATCAAATGGATGACTATAAGCAGCTGATGATGTCCTTTGGGGGCTGTACCCATTGTTTTTCTTTGATTCTTTTCTGATTTCTTCATCCTGATCATATTCTGTCCGCTGACAAAAAGATAATGATAGATCAACATGAAAGGAACTATTAAGAAGAAAGCAGAAGAAAACAATAACCATTATAGGACAGACAACTTTATGCATAACAAAATCATTAACACAATTAATTAGTCCTTTCAAATGCAATTTCATGTCAGGCGATATCATTTCACATATATGTATACCATTTGGGATGCATCAACATTTCAAGATATACTATCCTGTCATTGGAGTCCAGGCAATACAGGACAAAACAGACTATTTCTGTTGTTTAGGATTTGCAGATAACATTTTTTTTATATCATTCAAATAGTAGGATAAATTATTTTCTTTTCTTTACAAAAAACAAGATAGACTGAAGAGGGAAAAATAAAAAAGAGAGAGATTAAATATTGTTCCTTATTTCAAAGAAAAAAGAATAAATAAAATACTGAACTTAAATATTTTTTCTCCTGCAGGACACACTTGCAAAAAGAGAGTTTATCCTAGCAGAAAACAAGCACACAGAAAATGTATACATGGACATGGCCATGGCCGTGTAAATGGACATGCATGGCAACATAAAAATGTGTAAAATGCAAAGGTAGCATGGTGAGTTCAAAGTTCAGGTGAGGAGAGTGGGATTATCGTATCAAATGTATTTCAAAAGAAACCACAGCACAAAATCTAAAAAATAATCTATCAAGTTGCAATCATGTGGATAACAAACCTTAGTGTTGTCTGAAAGTACTGCGTATGCTTCTCCAATCATTTTAAACAGCCTGTCAGCATCCAAGTGAACCTCTTCGAAAATTTCCTTCAAAAGTTTCCCCTCAGCCCCACTTTCACTTCTTGCCAGGAATTGTCCAGCCTACACCAGCAAAAATCATCAAGTTATAAAATGTGAAACAAGAATGACAGTCAAAGCTTATTCAAAAGAAAAGAAAAGGAATGATGATCAAAGTAGCTTGTTATGTCCAGAGTGGAAGATAAATACCTTATCTGGATGATGTCTAAGTGCAGCTTTCCGATAGGCTTTCTTTATATCAGTTGCTGTATCAGATCTTTTGACTCCCCTGACACAGTGCGAAGGAGCAGTTAACAGACTGTGAAATGCAGTTGATAACATTGGTAGAGAATGATCACTTCAACCAATTAATATTAACATGGGCAACATAATTTCCAGAATCACAGATACACACATTAGCCACATTAAGAGCCTAGGTGCATAGAAATGTTAACAACTACAGATATCTAGGAATGTAACAGACAGAATTTGTTTGCCCTCCCCCCGAAGTAAAGCCTAAGAGATAAAGTTCTCTTAGTATAAACTAAATAGACTTTGTTTGCTCTCTTCGTGATTTATCAATTTAATATCAAGTTACAATATAAGATACAAGAACCCACTCTTGAATATGCAAGAACCCACTCTTGAATCGAAGTATTACAGGCATGATGTAGTTCAAATACATTAGTGGAGAAAATAACTTACAATATAAGATACATGTCTAATGGGATTTCCTTCTTGGCTTCTTCCTCCATCAAGGATAATCTTCGACGAGCTTGCCTTAGTTCGTTTGAGGCACTAGGTGATCTACCGGGTGTGTCTGACTGGCTGGCTTTGTTGTTAGATTGATTCTCAAGAATGGATACAAGTCGTTGGAGATCACTAGCTGCTTGTCCATAGTCTCTGATCATCTCATGCAAGGTGGCTCTCCTAGAAACAGCCTGCGCAATAAATAATCAGCACAGATTTCTAACAAACATCTTCAACATCTCACCTTTCATATCTAGTCAAAGCCCAAAAATAAAACTGTTATTACAAAGAAAGTCATTTCAGACATTCAAACAAATGGCATACACACCCTAGCCCATTATTTGTTTAAGGATTTTTTTTTCCAGATGAAAAATATTGCATTAAACTTGAGAAACATACATAAACTTCATATTGTGTTTAATGATCTGAGACTAGATGTCACTGAGAGGATTTGTAAAACTTTAGGTGTCTCCATCGAAGTCAAGATACCGGTGTATAGCTCAACTTTATTCAGACTGAAA
The DNA here is from genome assembly GCA_948243855.1 of Flueggea neowawraea. Classification (NCBI taxonomy): domain Eukaryota; kingdom Viridiplantae; phylum Streptophyta; class Magnoliopsida; order Malpighiales; family Phyllanthaceae; genus Flueggea; species Flueggea neowawraea. The sequence goes on along the minus strand of CAODLS010680414.1, from coordinate 10,066 downwards.
AAGAGACAAGGGAATCAACTAACCTTTAATACCATAACAATTGGGATGGGCTAAATGCTGTTTATTATTTAATTCTACACAAAGCCGTACCCCCCAAGAGTTATTGTGATTTAAAATAATAATATTTCAAAAAAGGGAAGCCATAGCTGAGGAGAAAATCTAGATCATACATTAAGACGAAAAGCAGATGACGTCTTGTGGGAGAGAAAAAAGGCAAACCCATTACCCAATATAATTAATTAAGCAAAATAACAAAACTCCAAGTGTGCTCTTCAGCACAAAGTATCATTCTTCTTGTAATTTTTTTCAGCTCTGGTTCACCCCAATGGATATAAACTCCAATTAATAACAAAGTACAACATCGAACTTCTATTGTTCTAATAAACAATAACAGAAGAAAACAGTTATAGGGGTACATGCAATTGCCTTGTTCTCAAACTTAAGCATAAGCAGAGGACTCTCAAAACAAGGGAAAGACAAGTATCACTACCATAGATCTAATCATTCATATTAAGGTTAACCTTGTTATTTGGAATTGCCAACATTCCATCAATCAGCCACTAAAATGTCAGCTAAGCTATTAGTAACTAATGATAATAAATGGATAAACATTGCGCATACAGTAATTTGATGGTACATGATGTAGATTAGGAAAACAATTTGCTTAATGAAATCAAAAGCTCACAGAGATAATGTGGTCATTCTTTTTTCTTTCAAGTGAACATCAAATTCTTCCCATAAACAAACAAAGGGCAGTGTGAAATATCTAGCAAAAAAAACAAAGCTTTGAAGGCAAACCTTAGAGTAATTGCGCTCAAGGGCCATAGCTAGACTGCAATCAGCAATGGCATCAGCAATTTGGCCCAACGCTTGGTGTGCAGCAGCTCGGTTGCAAAAACAAATGGCTGTAAAAGGACGTGATTCTATATTAATTGTGACAGCAGCAGTGTAGTGCTCCACAGCTTCCAAATACCTTCCTGATTTTACTGCTTCATTCCCAGCATTCTGTAATCAAGTGAACCAGAATAGTGAGATAAAAACAAACACTCAACAGGAAGAATAACATACCATTCTCAAGTTAAAAATGAGAAAATGGAATATGCCATTTAAAAACAAAAATATACCTTATGGCGCAGAAGATAACGAATGGTAACCGCTAGTGAAACTGATGACTCTAATATATTCTCTAAATGCCTATATAATCGAAATTATTTAAGTGAATGTCAGGACTATAATTAGAAAAATCTCTAATGTAACTGAGAAACTTTGTGAATTAGATGTAGTTACTTATCACTGATGGATGCCATTTGCTCCAACTTCTCAATAAGATCAAGAGCCACCTCAAGCTTTCCCAAGTAAAAGTAAGATTTCGATACCAGCCTCCACCTCCACAACTTCGCAAGTGAGTAGCTTTGACCCTTAGAACCAACATTATCCTCAACCCTGTCACCAGTGCCCGCTGTAGGAAAAAAATTTTCAGCAGCAGAAAGCGTATGCTCACACAACTGAATAACCTCTTCATACTTCCGTAACTACAAAATTCCAAAAAAGAACCCAACACTGAGATCGATACTTGAAGAAACTTAAAATCTGATTATGGGCAACACCCAGTTTTCAACATTTCAAAACTAAGGTAGCTAATGTGCTTAGCCAAAGAACACAGACCATAAAGGTAGCCTCAGCTTTCAATTCCAATAATCTTTCCGAGTATGGGCTGTTTGACAAAGCCTCAGCAATCACTTCTAAAGCACTAAGAGCTGCCTCAGATGTCTTATTCTCTAAAAGTTGGACTGCACAATTTTTACACTCAGCCACTTTCTGCAATACAGAAAAGCCACTCCATCAGCAGCGAGATTCTTTGTCTACAACACGCTAATGTATTCATTCACAGAGGAAAGGTAGGAAAGAAATGAGGGGAAACAAAGAACTGAAATTTAATCATGGCAACTGAAACGTGCAAAAAAAAAAACAAGTTTAAATATTAGATAAGCAAAGACAATTTCTGAAACATATCCTGGTCACCAAAGTTTCGTGTTGGAGAAACAAAGATTTTGAACTACAAGATGAACCATCTTAGCTCATAATATATTCAAACTTACTTCAACAATCTGCATTGTAGCTCAAGCAGCAAACTGAGAGATCACTATATTCCAAATATAATAATAAAAAAGAAGTAACTAATCTTATTACCATCAACACTCAGTGCATCAGAAAGTATTTGAAAAAGGAATACAATTATATTCAGAAAGCAAGAGATCACTCCTACCTAAATTGACGTTGGTTGTAATTTTCGACTTTGGACTCGACGTCAAATCAGTGGAGTTGAATCAAGCTTAAGAATATCAAAGTAAACCGAAAATAAATGGAACAAACACAATGAGAGATTCATGCTAGTCAAGTTCGAGTCATACACCTGTTTAAACTTCCCTTTTTTGCAATAAAACCTATTTCAATGACACAGGACAAAAGTTAAAATGCCTATTTCAACCAAAGGATTTACTTGTCATCTCTCAGGTCACAAAACATATCAATTATTTGAATATTTTCTAATCTTTGGTGCTTTATATTCTCAATCAACATTATATATTTTTGGATCATTTAGGAAAAAGATCTAACACCAGCAGAGACCACTGTAACATATTCGTATTTCTTCACAAACTATATTCATTAGCTATCACAGATTGGAAATCTCTAACCCTATACCTTCAAATAAAAGATGATAAGGATGTGTTTTCTCAGCGTTGCTACAGTCATGGTTGATACATGCTAAACCATTATCATGCTTGATAGGTGATTGCTACAGCTTGATACATTATTGTGCTCTATTAACGTATTTTTATAAACACACAAATACAGATTATTTTCGGTTGATTAGACTGCAGATTGAGCCTCAAAAGATACAGGAATAAATTAACATATGCAAAGACTAATAGCTGTTAGTTATCTTCTCATACTTCTTGTACGTAGTAGCTCAACTTCTTAAAACACGACTCTAAAAATATATTCAATAGAAGAAGTACAATCAACAAACCATTTCTGAGAGCTGTTTATATCAATACAAATATATTGAATGCATACCTGAGCTTTTTGTAGGCCATCAGCAGCTTCTATGGTGATTCTCCGATCCAAACACACAATAGGCCCAGATTCTAAGCACTTATTGAATAAGTGCATTGCATTTTCTAGTTCTCCCAGAACAAGATGACAACTGATAATGAATAGAAGATCCACATATGTTAAGAAAAATATAATACTGCATCATTTTGCATAGCTTGGATAAGAATGCATGGCCACATATCGGATTACAGTCAATAAATCCCATGTGAGAAGAAATAGTTTGTATGATTTAGCTCCAATTCCTTAATCAGTTCAACAAGTTGTTAAAATTTTTAAATGGATTGCGATTACATGATAGTTCATCCCTCCCATAAGTTTTCTTTTATTTTTTTCTTAATTTTTATTTACTAGAAAGAGACTAAATTATTAAAAAGGCATTAATTAAATGAATGTTGAACCTGTGTCAGAATATACACATAAAAGAATTAATGAAAATAAAAACAGCATCTAATTTTTTTTTTCTTAAAAAAAATGCTCACTACAGAAACCGAATTCAAGAGCATAGAGAAAAATCTCTTCTGAGATTACCATATATCTTAGTAAGAGAGACTAGAAAAAATTAGCAGTCAACTGAATGACCAACATTATTATGCCCTGTAACACACACAAATAGAGAAAGAAAAGAACTTGCTTTTCACATTATTATAACTGTAATTTCATACGTAACTAGAGTAACTTTTAGGTTAGTTTTGACATTATAGGCTAGAAAAACAAAACTCTGAAAAAGTGAACATAGTTTTCAATTTGTTCCACTCCCCCTTAAATGATATCCCCTGTTTGCATTCAAAATTTTTTAGAGCTAAATAATGAAGCATAGATCACATAAAACGTTCTGCCACATCCATCCAGAGATAGAGAAATTGCCATATGAAATTAGCTCAAATAAAGGACTTACTTGTCCAGTTAAAAAAAAAAACTTACTTGGCAGCTCTCATTTGAACCTTAAGAAAATCAGGGTCCAGCGCAGCAGCTCTTCTGCAATCACTTAAAGCTTCCCTCATGTTTCCAAGGGACATCCGCGTTGCAGCACGGTTGCTATAGCAAATAACAAGAGGCTTGAGGCAGCATTCCAACATTCCATCAGAAAGTACAGAATTGATCCCTCTAGTATAAAAATCCTCAGCTTTTGTCATATCCCCAATCTTATAGGCATGGTTTCCCCTGGAATAAATAATAAAAAGAAAACCCATCTAAGTAACAATTCTCACAAGGACAATGTAATTAACAAATATAATACATCTAAGTTTACCATTACAATAAAAGGCAGTTCTAGAAAAAAGTATTTAACCACATGATTTTAATTTACATCACCTGAGGCGCCATATTTCACACACATCCTGAACTGTCATAGCAGATGAGGTAGAACATTGATTTGCTGTTCCATTTGCTTCAAATTTATTCCCCACATTTCCTTGTGAAGTAAACAAATCACCTTCCTGATCCTGCATGAGTCAAAATGTTAAAAAAACAAAAGCGCTTGCCTGGATGTGCTAATAAGATAAAAGATGAACCTACCTTGACATTTGGTCCTGGAGCAAAGGTAAATGATGCAGAAGGCGCTTTCCTCCTATTTTTCTTCCTAGACAAACGTTTTCTCACTGAGAAACTATCTTGTGAAGATGATGATGCAGAAAAGGCAAATTTCTGTCCATCTTTCTCTTCAAGACCTGAATCAAAGAAAAACTGCATTCCACGAGTGCTGTCAAATTTTGAGCTTGCTGCAGCAACGCCAGCACCAGTCTGATGGAAGACCTGTTCAGTCTTAAAATCCGAAGATGGAATTTCTGCTCCAAAAACATATTCTTCTGAGTGATAGCCACCAACAGAAAATGTTCCACAATGACTTCTGCAACTATCATCATTTGGCACCACAGATTTCTCCTTTTCTTTATTGATATTCAAGGTTCCTTCATCTTTGATACCAACTTCTGATGTTGGATGCAAGACAGAAGCCACATAATTACTGTCTTGGTGAGCTGGATTGTTTGAGATCCCAGAAAATTCTCTTGGTAACTCTTCAGTGGCCGTGCTTTCCTCATAAGGAGAAAAATCCATGGGCGAGTAACCTGGAGAATTTTGAAAATATTGAGCACTGCTTTCAGTGTCCACATGACAGTGCTCCTTCTGTTCCTTTTTCGGCAAAGCCTTCTTCAATTTTCCCGTCATTGTCTTCGATCTTTTGTCCCTCTTCAACTTGCTCTTCGCACTAAATTCCAATTTCTTGTCTAAATCAAGAAATAAACTAGCTTTTAAAGATGAAGGATCCCATTTTGGAGGTTTTAGGTCTGAAAAGGAAACACCTAATGATTCTGGAGTACTTCTACAGCTACCTTCATCATTTTCTTTTCTGAACTCAGACATAGCAGGTGCTTCAGAAGTAGTAATTTCTTCTTGAGGGTTAGTATCCAAAACACCTCGACTGGGTGGCATACAAGCATTCGCTTGACCTTGAGATCCTTGAGCCTCAACAGAAATCCTGTCAGTACCTGCCTGAAATGTGAATGATTCTGAACTTGAAATTCCAGTAAAAGTATCAGCAGATCCAATGTCACTGGATTTAAATCTATTACTAACATCAGTTTTGTTCATACAATCAGCATGGCCTTTGTTCTGCCCCTCATAAATGGTTTCTGAATTTCCAATAGAAGAGGCAGAAGCCCCATTACTGCTTCTAAACTCAAACGAAGCATCGCTCATTTCAGACTTCTTTTTGTCAGCTCCATCAGCATTCTTATAATCATTAACTTTCAGCTTTTTTATCTCATCCTGAAGACTAAATACAAGGTGTGCACTAGATGTACTATCTCCATTACAGCTATTCTCATGTTTACACTTGTCATTGACGGTAGAGTCAGACTTTGCCACTCTGTTACAGTTTTCAAAAGCTTCACTGATTGAATTTACTTCATTGGCATGGTTGGAAACCACACTGTCAAAAAAGCTCGCATTCTGCTTACTATTTCTACCAAATACAAAAAGGCCCTCGTCACTACATTCCTTCTGGAGAACACTTCCATTAATCTCAGTTTCAATTTTAGTTTCTTTCACTTTATGGATATCTGTTTCGCTCTCTATTCTGACCCTACTTGTATAATCAGAAACATAATTCACAGAAGCACCACCAACATCTATTTTCTCGTTATTAAAACTTGAAGTTGAGCTAAACAAACTAGAACCAGCAACCTCCACGTTTGCATTCACATCATTGTGAGCAGCACCAAACACAAAGCCAAAATTACCACACTCCGGCTTCAATATACTACCATTAGTCTCTCCCTTCTCCGAACTCAAAATGCCTAACTTCCCTCCATCAACACCAAATTTGAAACCCACATTACCATTCTTCTGGCAGTCTGCCTCAGGCGCTAAATTCACATTCCCTGCAAAAGAAGATCCCGAACACAAACCACACATACTAGCATCTTTTTCTGAATCCGAATTTACTTCTGCACCACTCCCATTAGCACGAAACCCAAACCCCACATCATCAAGCTTCGCATTTTCTGCTGTCAACACACAGTTTCGCTCATTCTGCTTCGCCCCAAACACAAACCCCACAATCTCAGACTTCAAGCACTCTTTTTGAGCACCAAAAGTGAAATTCGTATTAGAGTTCAATTTCGACACGGACCCATTTGACACACATTTATCCAAAAACCCATCAGAAGCATCACTACAATTACTAAATTTACAAGAATTCTCACTCACCGACTTGAACGGATTAAACCCGGACCCGAACTGACCCGACACTGCTCTCGACCTCCCCTGCAGCTGCTTCTTCACCTTCGCCAGCCTCGGCCGTGGCCGCGTGGACCCAACAGGCCCGGCCCTCGAGCTTCGGGCATCGAATTCAGTTGCGAAACCAAACACCGTGGAGTTAGAACCTTCTTGTTGTTGTTGCTGATGATCCGACGTGACGTTGTGGTTGGATTGCGGAATAGATGAAGTTGAAGGGGAGGTGGTCAGAGAGGAGCGGATGCCGATCGCCGTCGGTGACATTAGGCTGGCGGAGAACGGGTGGTTTAGGGTTTTGCTTTGGGGCGAAGGAAGGGAGAGAAAAGCTTGACTCTGTATGGGAGATGTAGGAGGAGGAAAGAAGAGTGAAGATTCGAAAAAGGGGTTTTATAATTTTAGCTGGAGATTAGTTTGGTCGGGTTTCGGCCAAAATCGTCGACAGAACCAAAGTGGTCGGTTTATTAAACGATTCAACCGAAAGCAATCAAACTATTAATTACACAAAATTCCCTAAAACACAAAATTTTTCAAAATGTCCATTAGATGTTGCTTGCACTAAACACCTTGTGTAGGACGGGTTTAACAGTGGTTTTTTTGAAAGGTAGGAGAGGAAATTTCTGAAGTTATTATTGAGTTTTTCTGGTTGGGAAAAATTGCTTAAACGACTGAACTCTACAGCTTTGACAATCATTCTGAATGTGCTACCTCATCTGCCCACTTTTTGTTGCACAATGTTATACAAGGTGAATATGAAGATCATTGTTAGAACATCTTTAATGTATTAACTCTTTTTAAATTGATGAGACTGTCATATTAATAATTTATTTATTTTTTATGCATTATACTATTTTTTTCTAATTCTTAATATATCATTATACTCTATAACCTACAATCATTTTACTTATTATTTAATTTATTTATAATATATAAATAGTAACAAATATATTTATTTTATATAAATATTTTTGTGAGTTAAAAATAATATATAAAATATATTTATCATGAAAATTATTTAATTAAATTTTTAAAAATAATATATTTAAAAATAAAATCAAATAATAAATCAAATAAATATTTAAATTAAAATAATATTGTTATCAATAAGAAGAAATTTAGATTAACCAAATAAAAATAAATTATGCAATATAGTAAATTACAAATTAGAAAAAAAGAAGAAAGAAAAAGAAAGAAAGAAAGAAAAATTGTGTGCAACGATCAAAAACAAAAAAAAGATAAAAAATAAAAAAGTTAGAAAAAGATAAAATATACAAAAAAATAAAAATAATAATTATTTTAAGCAGGTGGATCCATTGAATCCACCCGATTTGTGAAGCGCACCAAATTAATGAGAGAACAACATCCAGCACTAACCAAGGCCATTAAGCCCGCGTTAGTGCTGCCCTTAATGGTTTGTCAAAAATTCTGCCCATCTTGATTTGTTACAACAGTGAGCATTTATTCCTGGCTGGAACATTGTTGGTAATGTCTACTATCTCATGAACTTGTGTGGAATTACTATGGGAAAACAAATAAATTCTGCTTATGCTTTGAAGATCAATCCCCGAAAGGTATATAATTCAGTGAACTGGGATTTTATAAGGAGGTTCTGTTTTGTCTAAACTTTTTTACGCAATTTATTCATAAGTGATTGAGTGTCTAAGATCTGCTTTCTATCACGGTTAATATTGGTTGTATTGAAGGATCTTTTTTGGGGAAGATGGGTTTATGTCTTCTTTTCTTTTAGTGTCGGCTATGGGGTACCTATCTTGATGCTTTGAAGAAATGATTCCAACTGACTTCAAATACCACTATGGGTGTAAGGAATTAACGCTTAAATATGTTTCCCTTGCTAACGATCTCTTTGTTTTTTGTGCGTGTGACTTGAACTTGGTTCGGTGCATCGTTGCCATTATGCAACACTTCGCTGAAAGTTTCGGGTAAACAAAGAGTTCTATTTTCTGTAGTGGGGTTCCGAATGAGGAGAAACAAGTTGCATTGGAAATTTGAAGTTTCAGGAAGTTAAGTCGCAGTATTTTAGTATGCCCTTTATCTTAACAAGATTAATTAAAAAAGGCATTGCTCTAGCTTTTGTCTTTATTTTACCTTTAGTTGTGACACCACATAGAAAAGCAATATAAGAATTTCTTATGGTCTAGAAAAAAGGATAGTAGTAAATGTGGTATTGTAAGTTGGTAGCAAGTGTGTAAATCTATAGAAGAAGAGGCATTGAGTATGAAAGATATTGTTGCTTAGAATAGGGCTATTGTAGGTAAGAGAATTTGGGAATTGGCGACTGTCAAAAAATCATTGCTTGTGTGGGTTTTTAGAACTAAACTAAAAAAGTTAAGCTAAAAGAAATCACTAATTAAACCTTAAAGCATCACTAGTGGGGCTAGTAACGCTTCCACTAAGTGATGAGTCATCAACCTTTCCCTGTTGATGATTCCAAAACCCTTGGGAACAATGCAATGGTCAATTTTTTGACCGTTGCTCTTTTTTTTTTTTCTTGACTGTTGTTTCTTCTTTTTTTCCTTTCTGTGGTCTTGACCGTTGCTCTTTTTCTGTTTTTTTTTTTTGTCTATAAATATGGATCATTCTTCAATTTTTTATCAACTAAAATAATAAATATAAATTTATTAATATTTACCAATACAATAATATTTTAAATAAAAATAAATTAAAAACTAGTTAAAATTATAAAATTCATTAAAAAATTTATAATTCTCAACATAAAATAATAAACAATCTTTTTTAATAAATTTCATTTTCTATATATATAACTATTATTTTTAATAATCTTCTTATATGTATAAGAATAATAAATCAAATATTTTATAAAAGAAATTTTATAGTTAGTTGTAAGTGGGTTGTATCATAAACGGGTCGTGTCGCAAGCGGGTTAACCTGTTTAAGCTCATTTTTTCAGTATCATAAACCTGTTCTTGACCCAAATCTGTTTATGACAAACTCAAACCCATTTAACTTCGTATCGAGTTGTGTTGCTTAAACATGTCGTGTCAAAAATTATCAGCCCTATTTTACTACCTAAGAGTAGGGTTGGGCATGAGTCGGATCAGGTTGGAGGTATTTTTTTCCAGCCTAGTCGATCAAGTTGGGCCGGGACCTAACATACTAGCCTAAGCCCGCCCATTGAAAAAGGAGGGTCGGGCGGCCCACCCACAGGCTAGCTTCAGCCACAGCCCACAGCTCTTCA
>CAODLS010680410.1:0-10220 GCA_948243855.1 Flueggea neowawraea | reverse complement strand
CTCTACTTTGCTATGTCATAGAGCTCCACATTTGACTACTGTTGGAGTATTGGGCTACACTGTTGTATTTTAGGATAACCCTGATGATTTTATAACTCTATTAATATTTTGCTATATTGATATATATATATATATATATATATATATGGTTTACTTTTAATTATAAACGTTTTTATAATTAAAATGTTTAATTGAATAAAATTAGTAGAATGTCTAATCACAGAGGTTTGTGCAGGATGGATCGGGATCCCACAGACAGTCCGCCGCATACGTTGGTCACGGGCCCGACTATGGGTTGTGACACAGATGATAGAAAGAGAGATGAGAGAAAAGACGGAATAAGCTGTAAATCTCTTAAAAAAGGCGTACAAAGATTTGTTTTTATCGTATAAAAAGATAACCTTTCGTGTAAGGGAAGAAGACGAAATGGTAGTTTCGTGTCACAATAATTAAAACACTAAAAATTGGGTGTGGTGTAATTATTTTTTTTAGAATGTCTTCTCAAAAAAGAAAGAAAAAAAATTAGAGAGACAAAAGCATTTATGGTATTAAGGTCACTGGTTTAAATGTTGGAATGGAACTTGTGAATTTATGGATCTAATTAAGTAACTTTTTACCATTCTGCTTTCTTAATTTCTTATTAATTATATTTTATTAAAAATAAGTTTTACAAGTGTATTTTTGGAATTTGCTTCCACAGAAATAGGACAATCCAACCACATGAAGAGGTTAATGGACTCCATGATGAGTATTGTATATATGTGCAAGCGCGACTCTATCTTTCTTTTTCAGTAAAGTCTACAAACCATTCCTATTTGTCAGCCTTGACAAAACATTAGTCATCAAGTGATACCTAAGTTCAAACCTTCAACCCAACCATTAAAAAAAAAAACCCTTCAACCCAACCAATGGACTTATAACATATTTGTATTAAGACTTAATTTTAGTGTTAAGAAGTTGTAAGTTAAATTCTTGATAAGTATAAATAAAAAGAATTATAATGAGAAAAACCCTTCAATTCATTATGCGGTCCGGAGCTTATAGACTTGATAACAAAATTTTCATCGAAAGTCTATGTTCATATTTATATGTTCTTGTACAGTTCATTGTGCCATCTTAAACTTTAAAAAAACATCAACCGTAAAGTAATTGATCGTAGCAGCCTTTTTTTCTCTTAGAAATGTAATCAATAATCAATATTTTGGAAACTACTGATTTGGTCAGATCGAAAACAAGAATGATGGCGGCTAGTAAGTACAAATTTCATGTAGATCAAGTAGTCGTATTATCCCGTCTCATCTGAAAGGGGTCAGTTTAACTGAATTATTTCAGGTGGAGTGCCACCCTGATGTAAGTTTAACCTAGCTGGATTGAAACTAGGTTAAACTATTCATTCAAATAAAATAGTAGTCATATATGTGAGGTTAATGTGAAGTGTCATAATAATTTATGGCTAAAAATATTGCATTGACTATAAAGTTGTGGTGAAATGGCACAATTTTTTTTTTTCAACCAATAATTTCTTTCTTAATTAAAAGTATCGAGCTCAAATATTAAAAAATTAACATTTTATCAACTCGAGTACGGAATAATCAATTAAAAAAATGAAATCCCTTGAAATTACTGAATAAATTGTTTACTCTGCGAAGGTGAGACACGCAATGAATGATATTGAAACATATACATTTTCAAAGCCATGTCTTCTCTTCCATCGTCATAGGAAGGAAAACACAGAATCGATTAGGCCGTTGCTTAGCTGATTTCATTAATTTTTACTTAATTTGTCTTCATTATCAACTTTTCAACTTTGCATTTCCAAAGAAATTGGCAAGTTTTGCTTTCATCAAGATATGCAAATATATAACTGAATTAAAAAATAAAACTAAAATTATTAAATATAATCAATATCTTAGTTCATCATTCATAAGCTAAACCATTGGCCTAATTCAATAGAGTGATAAACAGTAGCAACTTGGCCTAAAAGTCTCCAATAGCAATTAAGCAATGGATTAAAATATTTCTTTACATATTATTATTATATGCAAAAACCTGAGCTAGAACTTGGAAAACAAGCTATAGATCCGGTCCAAAAAATATGCGCATATGACTTCAACACTAGTAAAAAATTATTAAAAAAAATGAAGTTCAAGTATATATATATAATTCCTTCGATTATCGAATTTTTGTTTTATATTCTTTTTTTTTCGTGCTTCTTTTGTTCAAGTTCTATATATTTTTATAATGCATTTTGGACCCTAGCTAATAACATAACTTTATGCTATAGGATGTTGCATGTTTTATTTGGACCAGCCAAAAAATTGTGCCGCTTACATAATTGTTGATTACATATATGTTGGTGGAAACCATGCCAGCGTCTCTTAATGGTAAAATATCATGTGCCAATGTAATTATTTAAGCCAAATTAAGAAGAAAAAAAATCCAAGTTTTGACGTTTTCTCTTAACTTGGAGTTTTTTCTCTTTTTTTTTTGTTAAGTCACTATTTTGGTGGTTTGATCTTAATAAATTTCTGAATTATCAACAGAAAAAAAATCACTAATCATACAAAATGATATCGATTACAACACAAAAAAAAACTATAAATAATTATATCATGAAAAAGAAAGCAATCAAGGAATGACCTGAATCTGAATATATACAAAAATTCTGAAGCAAATATGCTAATATTCCACATCTTGTTGAAAATGCCAATCCTAATATATATAAAAAGGGGTTTCACATAAATACAAGAAAAACTGAACATAATTACTACAAAATACAGTCTTAATGTTTGTTTTTAGAAAAAAAATGGTATAAACAAAAAATAAGTAGATATATACTAAAATAAATGGTATTATAAAATGGAAATAAACCAAACATATATCAAATGTAAAAAAATATTTTTTTAAAAAAAGTTGGAAACTGTGCTTTTGTATATATTTTCATGTTTTATGTATATCAAATAATTTCTTAAAGAAATCAACATGAATGAGTTTAGTGGTTAACATGTAAATTTTACTAGATTTATTTATTAAAAGATAATATTTTTTTAATCATTTATCTCCCATTGTCAATGACAGAATTCTCAACTTTTTATTGCTACGGACAGCTAGCTTCCAACTGTTGATCAAATAATGCCTAGAGATGTACAAAACCCAAATCTTATATTAGGGCTAGCTCTTAAATTCCAATATGTGGTTATATTCAACTATTAATGTTCAATGCCTAATCTAAAACATTGACCAATTTCAGTTTTTGTATTCACAAGTTGGCTTGAAAGTCTTCGGCTGGCAATTAGCAACTATAATTAATGTGTCTACGTAAGTGGACCAACTCTCAAAATTGATAGTCTTTATATACTAGTGCAATTAAAAAAATATTTTTTTATTATATAGCTAAACAAATGTTCAAGGTTCCGTTTGCAAAGGTCTTGGAGCATGGTTTGTTGGAATTAAAGAATAATATATTAGCGGCAAGTTTATAATCTTTATATTGTTAAATAAAGTAGTGGAAAGAGCCAATAAGAGGAAGAGGCATGTTAAACTTCCTCTTCTTCAACGCAAGGGCTGCTACATATATTTCTCTTTTTTTTTTTGGAATGGTTTGCTACATATATTTCCATTTTTATATTGCCATTGGCCTTGGATCTTACAGATATAATGCCTTAAATATGTCAAGATTCATCTTTTATGAAAAAAGGTTCGTAGACGTAGTTTAGAAGTGTGTTTTTAATAATAACTACATCCGTTTGATAAAATTAGGCTTGTTTAGCTTTTTATAGAGATTAAAAAAGTTAATTGATCATGTATTATTAATTTTAGTATGCCAATATCATTATTTAATAGATAATAATAACATAATTTACTATGCAATTAAACAGAAGCAATACAGTACAATTTCACATAATTATTATTCCTCCGTCTTGAAATTAGTGAGATCTTTTTTTTTGAAACATAGTTTAAGAAAATCATTCATTTTTGTTCTTTTTTCTGTTTTGCCCTAATTAATTAATGTTAGTGAATTAATCCTGTTGGAACATTAATTAACTTTCTTTAAATCAAAGAGATAAATAAGGGTATTTTAGGAATGATTGCATAAAAAATATAAATAGTCTTAATTTTTTTGGGACATCAAACTTCATTTTTTCCATCACTCAAATTGGGATAGAGGGAGTAGTATTAAAAAAAGAGAGAAATCTATAATTTTAGATGTACAAAAAAGGAAAACTTACGGACCATGGGAGTATAAACATTTATTATACCTAAATTCTATTTAATTAAGATATTTTAATTCTGTTTTTTTTTCTCACTGATTTATAAAAATGATTTGTGAATTGTAAGGAATGTGTCCGACTAGAATTTGATTATTTATATACTATTTGAATATAGGGTAATATAACAAAAAAAAATTGCGAACGAAGGTCAATTTTGAGGAGATGAAAAGCGAAGTGACTGAGAGAGACAAAGAAACTACAAATTACGTTGATTGAATCTTTCTATTCTTCGTGAATTTGCGTATTATTTAAAAAGGGGTTATTACTATTTGGTGTGTTTTGATTATATTCGTGGAGAATTAAACTCCCAAGTTAAGATGAAATTTGTAGTCTAATTCGAGCAATTGACTTTTGTTTTATGGATTGACTTTATTTTGTTCATTAGTCGATGTATAGTTTTTATTCACATGAACTATTTTGTTTAGTATTTACATGAACTTGTTTCATTGTTTCTATTATAATTTCTCATCATAGATTTATGTCTTAGGTTTTATATAAAATATCAACCAAAAAAGTATTTTTGAATCATGCTTGAAAAAAAAATAGAAATATATATATAGTTAATTTAGGCAGACATATATATTTCTGTATTGTATGTGATAATATTGATATTAATGGGTTTAGTTTAGCATAACACATCAGATAGTTCTTGAACTATGAATGATTTTGTTCTTAAGTTCCTTAATAAACTGTCATTTACTTACCCTGCAACAATTATCTTTGTTTGCCTCTGGTCCCTGATTTGAACTGAAAAATGGAAAATGTGATAATTTCGAGGGACTTAAGACCAAGATTTTTAATAATTAAGGAACTTAAGGTCAAATTTTTTAATGATTCAAAGACTTAAGACAAATCAAAATAATTCTTTGGGAATTCAAAGTGAATGATAATTAGTTCAGAGACCTTAACACAATTTTTGTTGCTTGCCTTAAGTGATTATAGAATTTCTTTTTCGTGCAACCAAGTGCGAAATTTATTTGGAGTTGGCAGCCAATTGAAGCAGTGCGATGTATTTTAATAATTATTATAATTATCTCTTTATAAATTAAAGGTTAACAAGCTCTTACTTGTCAAAGAAGAAGAAGAAGAAGAAGAAGAAGAAGAAAGGTTAACAAGCTCTTGAGTGCCAGTTATGGCCATTAATACATATATAATAATACAATCTCAGTGGACTAGCTAAAAAAATAAACTTTTTACTTAAGATATGGCCATGATCTTTAGTTAATTATATTAAACAGTCCAGATAATTTAAGAATTAATCTTATATGGAAGAAAACATGTTGAGATAGATTAATTAATCTTACAGTCATCTCATTGCATCTTTTTAAATTAACTGATTTGAAATGGATGATGTTGGTTGAGCAAATTGAAAAACCAATTATTAGGCTATTCGTAACTCACGGTCTCTGAAGTCGTCCAGCGGAACGTCTGTTCAGCGTTTTTATTGTTATTTTATTAAAGTTCTCAGTTTCTAGCCCCTTAATTTTTTCATCCGTAATCCAGGGGTTAATTTAAGAGTCTCGCAGGACGCATACTCAACTTTTCACTAAACACAATTTTATTTTAATCTCCGTTGGAGTAAATCTGACCGTTGGATCAAAACAATCCAACTGTCAGATTTTGATTTAAAAAAAAAAAGATTAATGTATCAGGCTGGATCCGCGCCTGACACATGTAACCCGTCCTCTCACAAGAGGACGGACTACATCACGAGGACGAGGTAACGCGTCCCCGTGGACCAGGCTAATTAATAAGTTCACAGTGTCAATGGATAGGCAATATTTAATTAACCAATATTACAATTAAACTTTGTACATCATACATTAATAACAATACTTAAGAAATGCCAATTTCATTATTCTATGTCTTGAGTTAAAGGCAGATTTTAGCGGAGACTTCATTGGAATCTCTTTATTTTCCGTCAAATTAAAGAGATTTTCTTTTTCATTTGTCTTTGTTTGAATTCAATAATTTCAATATTTATAAATTGATATTTAAAAAATTTGTCGACTATTTCGTTTAATTTGAACATATTAGAAATTGGTCATGTTTCTTGCCAACATTATCTTTTACTCATTGTCTAAAAAATAATCAAATTTGAAGGTTAAAACTTATTTTTTTTTATCTTGTACTTGTAAAAAAATTATTTTATAAAGCCATTTTTGCACGCATATGTAAATGTTACACTACAATTAGTTATAAAATGATCACAGACAATTCAAACTCAAAACCTGAATATGTAAATGTCAGATGCATGCATAAATATGTAAATCGAAGAAAAGTAAACTGTTTGTAATTATTCGGAGAGATACGAGCAATTTAGAATTCTGGTGCTAAACATCTAGACATATATGTGTGAACTTCAATAAGAACTTTGGACGACATTCATGATATTGTCTAGGCCAACACAATGCATGCATATATATGAATTGGGGAAAACGTGAATTGGTTAATTGCTATGTAATTAAGTTGGTAGCATGTGATATTTAATAATGCATATTTTAATTTTTATGTGAATCATGTGTGCCCCTAAAGAAAATTAGGAAGCCGCATTGATGTATACACACACTGATCATGTGGTTAGTACTCAATATAAGTAATTGGCTAATTTATTTATTTCTACTTAGAATCGAATAACCGACATCTTAGTACTGAAATTCACTCAGATTCGTTCCTATTAATTCTTTTGAAATTCTTGAAATATCTTTAATTTTATCCATCTCATGCCTCAAATCTAAGGTCTAATGATCTTAAGTCTGAATGTTTACTAACTGAGATATCTTAATTCAGCCTAATCTATACATTATCAAGTCAGCATTAGTTCAAGAGAAGGATTTGATTTTCGTTTTAGCGTGAAGTTGATATGGTCAATTGAGACTTGACATACTATTAATCGGTTGGATGGAGTATTTGATCATAACTAGAATTGCTTTCAAATAGGAAAGTGCATAGTATGTTTACTGGCAGTTGGATTTGTAAGATCTTAGTTGCAGTGTCTGTAATGGTTATCGTGCCTCACAATATAACACCATGATAAGATATTAATTAAAAGTCTAATTCTTTAATTTGTTACTTCTTTCGGCCATCAAGTTAGTGGCAACTGCATGCTAATAAACTGGAAGGATGAACATACAGAAATCCCATTTGGTGCAACTTTTGAGTACGTTGGAAAAGAAAAAAGAAAACTTGATGTATAGCAACAATAATTAACTATATACTAATGAACTATGAAATTGATCATCTCAAAAAAAAAAGCCATATAATCTGTCACTGCCATTATACGTCATACGGCAACAACTAAACCTTTGTTCCCTTGTAAGTGATTTTTTTTTTTGAAAAAGAGAAATTAATATTATGTTAAAAAAATTAGGAAAAAAATTAAAATTAAAATTATTTTTATAAATTCAAATTTAAATATGTTATTTTATTTCTTAAAATAATCTTTGATCAGCCATTGATATTAATGATTGTATATGGTTCCAAAAAGTACTTTTAGAATCTGAAAATAGGCATAGAAATACATATGTGGCATTATCTTGAAATTGTTGAAATATTTATTTTAAAAAAATTAAATTTAGGTACATGAATTATTCCCGAACCTTCCTGAATTTTCCAAAATTATTCCAAAAAAAAAAACTTCCTACGAACAATTTGAAACTCCCTAAAATATTTTTTTTTAACAAATTTCCTAAAATAATTTAAAGTTTCTGACTGTAACAACTCCCAGAAGGAGCTTTCAAATTGCCAACTACTCCAATAAATCAAAGATTTTTTTTTTATAAACATCAAAGAATTATAGAGTATGATGATGGATTATATATAAGAAAGAATGTCAATAAGTATTAATAGATATTTAATTTATTGGTACTGGAGTTAACTCTAACACTGAAGAATAACGAGTTAGAGCCCGTGGGAACAAATAAAATATAAAAAGAAGGTCCCCATCCAATTTCGATTCGAGATTCTGAATTGGGTTTGTTTTGGGAGGTCGAGGATTGATCTTAGTTTGATCTGTTTGTTTCAAAATTCGAGGACGAATTTTTTTTGAGAGGGAAAACATGTAATATCTCGTACTTTCCAATTATGAGGCGATCTAGAATGTTGTCCCTCACTGGATTTGACCCCCCTATTTCTTTGTTTTGTCCCTGTGTTTCATCATCGTGCAGGTGATCCTTGAGGACGGTGATCTTTGGCATTTGATACTCAATGAGTTAGTCTGGCGTTGTGGTCAGTGCCCTTTTGTTCGGGCCCCGTTGATATGATTTGTTAGAGGCTCCACATCAGGTTCCTATGGGAATTGTTTTTGTTTCTGTTATTGTTTTTGAGATTTCAAATGTTTTTAATTTAAAATTATTTCTGCAATTTATATTAAGCGTGTTTTGTTTTTATTAAATGATATTTAAACCTTTATTGGTTTTATTATTTCAATTACATTTGAATTTTGGGGTAGAAGTTCTGTACATTGAGGCTTGTGCGAGCTGAGCCGAGCTCCTATAGATGGTTCACCTCGTACGCCGGTCATGTTTCCGAGAATGGGTCGTGACAGAAGGTCAATGCATGACATAAGCAGTAATGTTGTCTCACACCGTGTTAAACTAGCGTATTGACCGGGAACTTCACAGTGATACCAACACTGCAAAAATATATATCATTTCATTCGAGTCAGCTAACCCATTTTGCCTCCACTAGCCATCGGATCTAAATTTGGACGACACTGCCTGCAACTTTGACTGTTAGCAATGTGAGTCCCCTCTTTGTATGAAACTTTAAAGATGTTACTATTCGTCCTAATTAATCAACTTTCTATTTTATTATATATCTATATTGTTAATGTTGAAGTAATTTTCTTGATCAAGATTGAAGCCAAACCTTGAAGGAATTGATGCAAGTTGAACTGTGACAGATTGATCGAAAGAAGAGCTGAAGTGAGGCGTGACGAGGAGGACATGACCGTGTCTCAGACAGTGTGATGGTAGACGTGCGATTTCCTTGACACACAGACACGACTTCAGCACGTGTCTTGTGCACCATGTTTGTGTCTTACGATTTACGATCGTGTCTTAACTCTAGAACATTTTAGGACATGTATTAGGGTTTTGGGTGGTTTATTTTGACTTGTATTCCTTGTAAACTATATAAGGGGGGCTTGAGAACAGCTTGGGAGCCTTTGGACATGCTTTTGAACTCTATTGTAAGCCATTGTACTTGTTTTTTACTCTGAATAGTAGAATTACTTGTGCTTTGCCCGTGGACGTAGATCGATTGACCGAACCACGTTAATCTTGTGTTCTTGTATGATTGCTCTTTCTTATTTCGCATTCTTCAATCCCCAATTTTCTCTGACAAGTGGTATCAAAGCCACAGAAGTTTGTTCAGAAACTTTGGGTTCGTTCTACAGAAAGAATATGTCTTCGTACAAATTCGATATTAATAAATTCAATAGGTCGAATGATTTGACGCTGTGGAAGCTGAAGATGAAGGCGATTATGATTCAGCAAAAGTGTAAGGAGGTGATTGAAGGTAAAGAGAAATTATCGGTAGAACTGACAGCGGCGCAGAAAGCGGAGGCTGTGAAGAGAGTGCATAGTGCAATTCTATTGAGTCTGGCGGATAAAGTCTTGAGGGAGGTGGCTGATGAACTTACTGCAGCAGGCTTGTGGAAGAAGCTGGAGAGTAGGTATCAAAAGAAATCCCTGTCCAACAAGCTTTATCAGAAAATGTGGTTGCATACCTTGAAAATGTTAGAATGCATGCATGTAAAAGAACATCTTGATAAATTTAATAGGATTGTATTAGATTTGAAAGGTGCTGGTGTTGACATTGATGATGAGGATCAAACTATATTTTTGTTGCAGTCATTGCCTGAGTCATATGAGAGTTTTGTTGATACTATCATGGTAAAGATGAAATTTCTGTTAATGATGTGAATGATGTCCTGTTGTCTAAAGA